>BQNB010088318.1:3202-27691 GCA_026074375.1 Tanacetum coccineum | reverse complement strand
TTATACATAAAATCACAATTTAAAAGCGGAATAGTCTTAGTTCAAAAGCATATTTAAATTTAAGAAAAAGAGATTTTCCCTATATTTATTAAATCACATTTATTACACTTAATATAATTACACATCTATTAGACTAATGAAATCCTCGGCCTTTTAGAAGGCTGCAACATCAGTTGTGAGCCGGCAAGATGCAGCAAACTTTTATCAGTCTCGGATAATTACTGTGTGCCTTATTTAGAAGACTGCAACATCGGTTGTGAGCCGGCAAAATACAGTAAACTTTTATCAGCCCACAGTTTATTATAATTATTACCACATTTTTCATTAATTTTTTTACCATGATATAGAGAAAATTTAAGCATAAATTTGAACTAAAATTATTGATATCGACTATACTTCAAAAATTGTTGATTTAAGTTTAATTTTTAAAAATAGCACGTATTATTAGTTTGGTTAGAAGCTTATGGGAGAAAAAGCCACAAACTACACTTATGAGCTCTTAAGATTTCCAAATAATCCTTGTTTAGCATCTAACTCATACTTAACTCTATCATTTCCTGTTCTTCGCAAAGATCCGCGAATTCTTAGTCTAAAAGTTAGGGGATCGAGTCAAAATTTATTCTTATTCTACCCAGCAGGAAAGTCAAAATTGTGACAAAACACTTATTTTATTTTTGGAATTTTTAAATTTTTTGCATAAAATCACAATATTTTTTTAAAATTTTGGTGGTAAAAACGGGGTTACGTGAAAACACGGCTGCAGGCACAATCAAATCGAAGATCCCCCCATACTAGAACGAAACATTGTCCTCAATGTTTTAAGGGGAACATACGTCATACTAAAGCCGTTTATGAATTATGCTAAAGATAAACGTTAGTCGATAAGATTAGGATATTGGATTCCCAAAATAAAGCTGAGGATTTAAAGCTCGAGTGATCGAAGGACAAAATTGCGAGCACAAGAGGCTTCAAAATCCGGGCAATCCTGGACATACACAACAAAAAAAATAAAGCATGGAAAATGGAAGAGGCGAGCCTCCTCACAACATAAAACACTTATTCATTACTACTATATAATTATATTAGGATAAGCATGGGTTGCCACCCACGAAGCGCTTATTTTTGTTAACCGAGTCTTGAGCCTGACTCGATCCCCCATACTTGAGCTTGTCAAGGAGGATAGAAATGGAGAAACGGAACATCCAAGATAGGAATGTCCCCTCCATAAATCATCATCGGGCTTTCAGAAAAATCAGAAATGATCTTTGAAGGATTAAAGCCCCGATAAGATAAGAGATGAGGAGATGTTTCCTCATTTGAAGCAAGAATACCAGGATTGAAAACTTTATCCTCATTTTGGGGTGAAAATGGAAGAAAAGTGTCAATCACTGGAAAAGGAAGATCACGGATGAATGAGATAGAAAATTCATCCAATGATAGAAATCTCATGGATTGGACTCCAATGAATATCCCTGGATCGAAAATCTTGTTTCTAGTTCCGGAAGGAAAAGAAACTACAAGGTCGGATCCGAGGGAATCACTAGAAAGAGTAAAATCCGAATCCAGATGAAGGGTGAGATGGGTGGGTAAAACATTAGGCACATGAACTCTTGGTTCTCTTGTTGGATTATCAAAAATATCATCCACCACATCTATAGTGAAATTTCCCGAATCTGGCTCACTATTACAAAAGAATGCTTCATAATCTGGAAGAGATAAATCCGAATAAGAAGTGGGACTGCCACTACTAATCTCTTCCATATTAAAGCAAAAAGTTTCCGATTCGGGTAAAGAATTATCAAAGGTGTTAGTCTCCTCCAAGAAAAAGTTAAGAGATGTGAAGGAAGACTTGGTGACAAAATCGAAAGATGGAGTGGGATTATCTTTTAATGCTTTGATCTTAGCAATAAGAAGATTGACATTCAACAATTTTTCACGAAGAATATCGTCTTTGATTGTTAGAAGAATATCAGTATCAATCCCTCCAACTTTCGGGATAACAATCTCCACCACCTCTAAGCTTTTAGCTCAGAATCGGGAGGTGATGCGTCAACATAATCGATGTCGTCAATAGAGAAAAAATCGTCATCAATTGAAGTAGAATCATCGTTAGAATCGGAGAAACCCTTAAATTGATCTTTTGAAATGTCAAGAGGCGGAGAATTATCATGAAAAGGCACATCACACATCTTGTCGGGAATATCCTCGGACTTACTTGGGATTAGGACAAGGTCCTCAATACTAGACTTTATTACTTCGTCCGATTCCGTTGTCGGAATAGTGTCAAGATGCTCATCCTCCATTATGAGAGAGCCAATGGGCTCCTCGGTTAATAAAACGGGTGTGATTTCAACACACGGAGGAAGTCCATAAATAATAATATCTTTCAAGGGAATAGAACTTTCCTCGTCATCGTCATCATCATAGCAAATGGCAGGACGATTCCAACTCGGACTATTAATATAGTCCGCCTGCTCCTCAATTATAATTTGCACATCATTAAGAAGTTTGTTAAGTAATTCTTGTATAACCTCAGGTTGATGTTGCTTTTCTTTACAAGCATGTTTAATTTCAAAAAATGTGTCCCAAGCTTACATTAAAACCTTTGGCGTTTCCCTAAAAGATATACGATTAAATTTCTTTAAAAAGGTTTCTATAGATTCCATAAGGTTTTCTCTAGCTTGCAACATTTCCACAGTCGTTTCTTGAGGAGGATGATGAATGACGGGATACTGCGGGATTGAACTTGGTCAAAACCGAAAGAATTAGAATCATAGCAAAAATTTGGTTCATAATAATTTTCATTCATCGGTTGACATTGAAAAGTCTCATGAGGACCCCTGCAAATTTCACAATAAGGCTTATCGAAGATCAATTGATCACATTGAAAAGTCTCATGCGGGCCCCCACAGCTGGTACAACAAATATATTGTTGAAAACTATGAAAATTTAGTGGGAAATTAAAGTCTTGATTGTAACACGGTTCTGGATTATAGATAAACGGAACTTAAGTTGGACAATCATAACCATAATGAGCATCGTTCCCACAAAACTCATAAGAATACGTCGATGGTTGTGAAGGTGGGTTGAAAACGTTAGGAGAATCATTGACAAAATTAGGAGTAGAATTATAAATGAATGAACTTCCATCTCAAGAATAGCATGTCGGATCAAAACTTGGCAAAGTTTGTGGGAGCTCATCAATGGTTTGATTGTTGCATGGTTTCGGATTAGAGATAATCGGAACTTTCGACGGACAAATATAGCCATAATGAGCATCGTTCCCACAAGACTCATAAGTACATTGTTGACAAAAGATACCATCTAAAGAATCACCACACCCGTAACAACAATGATGGTTGATTAGTAGAGGACTTTGTGAAACATTTTCGGAAATATTTGGAGAATTATTTAAAGAATTCGGATTCGGATTATTTCCATATCTTGAAGCACAAATCAAACAAAGTCCTTTGCTAAGACCACTTCCACACCTGCAAGCAAAGTTAAATCATTGACAAAATTCACACATCTCCTAACACATCTGTACAAGGGGGGGGGGGTGAAACAATGACGTTGGTTGGAAAAACGAAATCTTGTGGGATGTGGTGGTGAGTCGGGAGCTTTATTAGAATCATGAACAATTTTGCTAACGGAACTTATATTCGAACAACATTCTTTATTATACAAAGATCCACAAGACGAACATTCTTTAATCGTGTAAATAGGATTCAAACGATAATCGAGTGACGCCATAAGAATTAAACAATATAGAGGGATAAAAAGAAGAATTAAATGGCAAAGAGGTTAAAGGAGATTATTTTTGGTTTTTTAGAGTTTTTTAAACAACATATTTTATTAAAGGACAAAATGAGATTGAATAACTTAAACCAATAATCAACTTGCTTCACGGTAGCTCTCTAAAAGAAAAACGCACAAAGGAGCGGAGGAGCGGGAAAGCGCGAAGCTATTAAAAACCTTCTCCTTTCGGGTCGTAGTTCCTCGGAACAACCCTCCTTATACCCCTCTTATAGTTTGTAAATCTTTTAAAGGTGAGTCGTACTTCACAAGTGACACAAAGGCAAGTTTTAATCTTTAGTTGTTTTTAAATACTTTAGGAAAAGTATTTATGATTATTTGATAATATATTCACAAAAATCGAGAAAATAAAATATTTTTGTATTTTTATATTTTTATAACAAGAAAATAACTTCACGAGGAAGGGTCTTCAAGGCACAACAAACTTCAACTCGATAATCGTCTCACGGCCTCCCCGGCAGCGGCGCCAAAAATTGACTCGTCCTTTTTAGTATATATAAATATAATAAATATATAATATAAATACGTAATAAGGATAAGATCAATAATAAGAGAGATAAGTATTCCGTAAGGCTTTTAAAGAGACTTCACTTTTAACCAAAGCAAAACCCTAAAAAGCTACCCGGGTCGTTTCCCGACGAGGCGTGAATGGAAAATCGAGTGTTGGTTTGGGAATTATGCTTGAATAATCACAAATTTGGGTTTGGGATTCTAAATCTACTAACAAAATGCAAAAACGAATAAGGGAAACCTAAAAACGAAAGCAAATAAGTTGTTTAAACCTAAAAACGAGAACGGGATCAAAACCCGTTCTTTAAAAAACCAAATTATGAAATTTTAACCCTAAGGATGCAAATTTAATTTTCCTAAATGCTAAATGATAAAAGAAAATTTAAAAAAAAGAATTATATTTTTTTGACTTTTTAATAATTTTTTATGAATTAAAAACAGTCTTAAAAAGAAAAATTAATTAACATTACTAAATGAAAAGAAAAAAATCTGAAAAAAATATGGAAAGTAGCTTCAAGTGTGCAGATTCTATGAAAATTGAAATGGTTTAAACAGCTTATTAGGATAAGCTAGAAATAA
The DNA here is from genome assembly GCA_026074375.1 of Tanacetum coccineum. NCBI lineage: Eukaryota > Viridiplantae > Streptophyta > Magnoliopsida > Asterales > Asteraceae > Tanacetum > Tanacetum coccineum. The sequence goes on along the minus strand of BQNB010088318.1, from coordinate 22,786 downwards.
GCCGAGAATGGTTTATAAGCAAAACTGGCTAAAATGGACTTATATATTAAATTAGGTGAAACTATACCAGATGGCCCTACTGGTGCCACTAGTTAGTTTGTGTTTGAGGTGGGACATGTATGTGTAATGGGGGAGGTCATGGGTTCAACCCCCATGACCTCATTTCAATCCTAAAATGCCCCAAAAGGATAAATTCATCGTCCTCGATTTTCCACTTGTCCAAACTAAGCTTAAAACGAAATCACCGTTAAAAATAAGTTAAGATGCTAACACTACTCATATTTGCAATTTGTGACTTTTCACTCCTAACAATTATTATATATTAGGTGAATGTGCAATTTCGAATTTCAACCATGGATCAACGTTTTGCAAAATTCTATGCTTCACGTTCTACCCGAGAATAATGAGTTTGAAGGCAAGATCATCCCATGTAGCGACTTTCGTCTTGGCACGTCCCAACCTTGGGGCTAAGTGACCAGGCTTTTGACACCCCACAGAGACTAGTATCGGGACTCACAGACCTTCGGTTTCAAAACCCTTAGATTTCCCGTTTATACATAAAATCACAATTTAAAAGCGGAATAGTCTTAGTTCAAAAGCATATTTAAATTTAAGAAAAAGAAATTTTCCCTATATTTATTAAATCACATTTATTACACTTAATATAATTACACATCCATTAAACTAATAAAATCCTCGATCTTTTAGAAGGCTGCAACATCGGTTGTGAGCCGGCAAGATGCAGCAAACGTTTATCAGTCTCGGATAATTACTATATGTCTTATTTAGAAGACTGCAACATCGGTTGTGAGTCGGCAAGATGCAGTAAACTTTTATTAGCCCACAGTTCTTATTGTTATTATTACCTCATTTTTTCATTTTTTTCATTTTTTTATATAATACCATGATATAGAGAAAATTTCTTTTTAGAAAATTTAAGTATAAATTTGAACTAAAATTATTGATATCGACTATACTTCAAAAATTGTTGATTTAAGTTTAATTTTTGAAGAGAGCACGTATTATTAGTCCGGTTAGAAGCTCAAAAATAGCACGTATTATTAGTCCGGTTAGGAGCTTATGGGAGAAAAAGCCACAAATTACATACATGAGCTCTTAAGATTTCCAAATAATCCTTGTTTAGCATCTAACTCATACTTAACTCTATCATTTTTCGTTCTTCGCAAAGATCCGCGAATGCTTAGTCTAAAAGTTAAGGAACAAGCTAGAGCTCAACACGCTCGATCGAGTCAAAATTTATTCTTATTCTACCCAGCAGGAAAGTCAAAATTGTGACAAAACACTTATTTTATTTTTGAAAATTTTTAAATTTTTTCATTTTTTTGGTATTTTGGTGGTAAAAACGGGATTACGTGAAAACAACGACTGCAGGCACAATCAAATCGATAGATCCCCCCCATACTAGAACTAAACATTGTCCTCAATGTTTTAAGAAGGGTCTCTATGTAAATCCTAAGCCGTTTATTAAGTATGCTTAAAGATAAACGTTAGTCGATAAGATTTGGATATTGGATTCCCAAATGAAGCTGAGGATGTGAAGCTCTAGTGAACGAAGGACAAAACCGCGAGCACGAGAGGCTTCAAAAATCCGGGAAATCCTGGACATACACAACAAAAACACGAAACACGGATAATGGAAGAGGCAATCTTCTCACAACAAAAAACACTTATTCATTACTACTACTAATTAATAATTAGGATAAGCATGGGTTGCCACCCACGAAGCGCTTGTTTTAGGTCACTTAGCTTGACCCGATCCCCCCATACTTGAGATGATCAAGGGGGATAGAAATGGAGATGACGAACACCCAAATTAGGAGTGTTCTCTCCATGAATCATCATCGGGCTTTCAGAAATGAGCTGGAAAGCTTTAAAGCCCCGATGTGATGAAGAAGGAGGAGATTTCTCCTTTGAAGTAAGAACACCATGATTGAAAGCCTCATTTTCAGATGAAAGTGGAATCAAAGTGTCAATCACCGGAAAAGGAGGATCACGGATGAATGAGATAGAAAATTCATCCGGTGATAGAAATATCTTGGATTGGACTCCAATGAATATCCCTAGATCGAAAATCTTGTTTCTAGTTTTGGAAGGAAAAGAAACTACAAGGTCGGATCCGGGGGAATCACTAGAAAGAGTAAAATCCGAATCCAAATGAAGGGTGGGATGGGTGGGCAAAACATTAGGCACATGAACTCTCGGTGTAGAAAGAACGTTCTCACGAATCCCGGAGTCAACAATACTAGTCAACTCACCCGGATCGGGCTCACTCTTAAAATAGAAACAATCATACTCCGGTGGAGATATGATGTGAGCAAGTTCATCGGCGAACTCCTCATGATAAAAGTCACTCCTATCGGCAGGAGGAAACGGATCATTCGAAAGATCAAAGATAAACGAATCATATTTAGAAAGAGAAATATCAGAATGAGTAGTGGTACTGCCACTACTCTTCTCTTCAATATGATCGTCATCAAAATAGAAAGCTTCATAATCCGGAAGAGAATAATCAGAACGAGTAGTGGTACTGCCACTACTATTCTCTTCCAAATCAAAGCAGAAAGTTTCAGATTCGGGTATAGAATTATCAAAGGTGTTAGTCTCCTCCAAGAAAGAGTTAGGAAATGTGGAGGGAGACTTGGTCACAAAATCAGAAGATGGAGGTGGATTAGAATTAATTGCTTCGATCTTAGCAATGAGAAGATTGATTTTCGATAATTTTTCACGAAGAATATCGTCCTCAATCTCTCTATCTTCCGTGTGAAAATCCTTCACCTCCTCTAACCTGACGAGCTCAGAATCGAGAGGTGATGCCTCAACATAATCGATGTCATCAATAGAGAAAGAATCGTCATCAATTGAAGTAGAATCATCGTTAGAATCGGAGAAACCCTCAAATTGATCTTTTGAAATGTCAAGAGGCAGAGAATTATCACGAAAAGGCACATCACACATTTTGTCGGGAATACCCTCGAACTTACTTGGGATTGGGACAAGGTCCTCAACACTAGACTTTATTACTTCGTCCGATTCTGTTGTCAGAATAGTGTCGAGATGCTCATCCTCCATTATGAGAGAGTCAACGGGCTCCTCAGTTGATAAAACGGGTGTAATTGCAACATACGAAGGAAGTCCAAAAATAATAATATATCTCAAGGGAATAGAACTTTCCTTGTCATCGTCATCATCATAGCAAATGGGAATCTTCCAATGTCGATTTTTAGCCGCTTGCTCTTCCGCAATTCGCTTTTCTTCTTCCTTCTTTTGCATATATTGACCAATCATATCACACATGGATGTCATTTGCTCCATAATATCATTTTGAGAATTAAGAAGCTCATTTTGAGCATTGAAGATAGGATGATTGACGATATATTGCGGGGGTTAAAATTGGTCAAAACCGGAATAATTAGAATCATAACACGGATTAGGTTCGTAATAATTCATCGGTTGACATTGAAAAGTCTCGTGAGGACCCCCACAATCTTCACAACAAGGATATTGTTGTGGAAAACTCGGTGAAGTTTGTGGAAAATAATCAAAGTTTTGATTGAAACACGGGTCCTGATTGTAGACAAACGGGACTTGAGGTGGACAATCGTAACCATGATGGGCATCGTTCCCACATAACTCACAAGAGTATGGCACGTATTGGGGTTGTGGAGGTGGGTTAAAAACGTTAGGAGAATCATTGACAAAATTAGGAGTGGAATCATAAGTGAATGAATTTCCATCTCCAGAATAGCATGTCGGATCAAAACTTGGCAAAGTTTGTGGGAGCTCATCAACGGTTTGATTGTTGCATGGTTCCGGATTAGAGATAATCGGAACTTTCGGTGGACAATTATAGCCATAATGAGCACCGTTCCCACAAGACTTGCAAGTACATCGTTGACAAAAGATATCGTCTAACGAATCACCACACTCGTAACAACAATGGTGGTCGATTAGTGGAGGACTTTGTGAAACATTTTCGGAAATATTTGGAGAATCATTTAAAGAATTCGGATTCGGATTATTTCCATATCTTGAAGCACAAATCAAACAAAGTCCTTTGCTAAGACCACTTCCACACCTCATGCAAGTACATCGTTGACAAAATTCACCATCTCCTAACACATCTTTACAATGAAAGCAATGACGTTGGTTGGACGAAATCGTGTGGGGATGTGGTGGTGAGTCGGGAGCTTTATTAGAATCATGAACAATTTTGCCAACGGAACTCATATTCGAACAACAATGTCCTCTATTATACAAAGTTCCACAAGACGAACACTCTTTAAACGTGAAGAGGGGATTCAAACGATAATCGAGTGACGCCATAAGAATTAAACAATATAGAGGGTTAAGAAAAGAATTAAATGGATAAGAAGAAAAAGAAGATTATTTTTGGGTTTTTAGGTTTTTAAACAACATATTTTATTAGAGGACAAAACGAGATCGAATAACTTAAACCAATAATCAACTTGTTTCACGGTAGCTCTCTAAAAGAAAAACGCACAAAGGAGCGGAGGAGCGGGAAAGCGCGAAGCTATTAAAATCCTTCTCCTTTCGGGTCGTAGTTCCTCGGAACAACCCTCCTTATACCCCTCTTTTAGTTTGTTTATCAATCAAAGGTGAGCCGTACCTCGCAAGTGACACAAAGGCAAGTTTTAATCTTTAGTTGTTTTTAAATACTTTAGGAAAAGTATTTATGATTATTTGATAATATATTCACAAAAATCGAGAAAATAAAATATTTTTGTATTTTTATATTTTTATAACAAGAAAATAACTTCACGAGGAAGGGTCTTCAAGGCACAACAAACTTCAACTCGATAATCGTCTCACGGCCTCCCCGGCAGCGGCGCCAAAAATTGATTCGGACCAAATACGTATATATAAATAATATATAAATAAATACGTAAGGATACTATCAATAATTGTAGATAAGTAAGTATTCCGTGAGGCTTTCAAAATATTTCACTTTTAACCAAAGCAAAACCCTAAAAAGCTACCCGAGTCGTGTCCCGTCGAGGCGTGAATTTTAAAATCGAGAATCGGTTTGGAATTTATGCTTGAATAATCAAGAGTTTGATTTGGTTATCTAAATCTACGGGAAAAAGCACTTAAAAGGCAATCTAAACTAAAAACGAAAGCAATAAATATATATGCGCTAGAAGTAAACAAGTAATGCATGTATGTCCCTCACAAATCCCATTTGTGAAAACAGTTTTGAAAATGGTTATAGTCCAGACAAAAACTTTTGACCTGGTTCTCTATAACCTTGGCTCTGGTACCAATCTGTAACACCCTCAAATCTGAGTATGCAGCGGAATGTTGAATATCCGAAGGCGTTACATTATTGGGTCAATAGCACAAGATCAGAGAACGACTACTAAACGTGTCGTTTGAAAAAGATACATTGGATTAACAAAATACTTGTTTGTTACATAAGCTCATGGCTTCAAATGGTTTCAACAAAATAGATAAAGATTCCGGTTTATAACAATTGTCCCCAAAGTGTAATAAGACCCCAAATCTTAAGTGTTGACTCTTCAATTATTGACTCCCAATGTATCATCGCACCTCGTGCCTTATTGACCTGAAAAACATGCTTAAAACGTCAACATAAAGTTGGTGAATTCATAGGTTTATGTAAATCAATGGTAGGACCGCAAGATTTCCAAGTGTATGATTAAGCAACAAATGCAAACATCATAAAAAGTAATTACGTTTCCTAAGCTCATGACACCGAGGCTCGACGTATATGAATGCAATTATAAATTGCCAACTGGTGTCCGTGAATGATGTGCTAACCCTGCAACATCCCAAATTCGACATGGTATGCGTTCGTTCCCAGTGATAGCTAGTCACCCGAACGGGGATTGTCAATCCCTAATAGATCTATCCATAACATTCGCGCCCACACAATGTAATTCCCAATCACATCTATGCAATTAACAGTTCATGATCATGGACATAATGGGTTATGGTAACTTAGGCAAACACGTAATCATAGTATAAAATGTACACTTGCGTCCAGTTTGTAAAACAAAGCATGTTCTCACCCCAAGGATGTAAATCATTTAAATAATTGTAAAGCATGGGGCTATGAACTCACCTTAGCCGGTAGTTCTCTGAATGATAACAAATATCCAAGTAAGCAGTGGATCACACCGTTAAGTACCTAAGTAAGTACGGTCAAGTCTTAGTTTACACATTTAAACTAACGACTCATTGTATAAACTAAATTCCATTTTAAGTTTATATATACCGTTATCACTTGTGCGATGTTGCACAAGGTTAGTGCATTTATAATTTCGATGGTTCTCGATAAACGTGAAATCGTTATTAATAAATATTCACTATTTATTAGCTTGTTATTAAACCCGCTCGATGTCCGAATATCTTAATGTTCGACCGACGTGTGAAGTGTTTTATTTATTCACTTTTGTTTCACAAACGTACCCGTAGGTTTTTAGTTGTTACCTTTTAGTCCTTAGGTTTATAAATATATACTTTTATATTTTAGACCCCTTTAAGTTCGGAAATGTCATAACTAGTCCTTTAACTTTCGAGACTTTGCAACTTAGGTCCTTAGGGTCTTAACTTAGTCCCTAATGTTTCAGGATGTACAGGAATGGTCCCTAAAGTTATTAGACCCTCTAGTTTCGAATTTACTTAAAGGTTCACTGTGGTCCTCACGTTTAGATATTTACGAATTTTCGTCCTTATTGTTTATAAGTTTTCAATATACGCTTTTAACATTTTATTCAAGTTTCGAAAATGGAAAAGTTAGTCCCTTCACCTTCGGTTTTCATATTTTGACCACGAAAAGATTTTGAAAATAGTTTTAAATTGCTTTTTATCCTTTAAGTATGTCATATGGAGTTGTTTGGCTTAAAATAAGCTTATCGAGCTTATTTTTGGCTTAACGGGCCTTGTTGGGCCCGTTAAGGTCCGTTTAGGTTTTTAACGATTCATTTTAGTTTTAATAAGTCCAAAAGCCTTCAATAAGCTCATATGGGACTGTTAAGCTTAAAATAAGCTCGACGAGCTTTTATTGAGTTATTTCGAGCTATTTGGGCTTACGGGCCCAATGGCTCAACCCGAATAGAACCCTAAGGGTTCCTTAAGCATTTTAGCTTATTTTCTATCCTAATTAAGCCCAAAGATTCTGTTTTCAGTTTAGCTTATCCAAATAAGCCAATAAGCTTCTGATTGGGCCTGTTTGGGCCTGTTAAGGCCCGATAAGGGCTATAGGGGTTCGGGCTCAATTCTTTTGGGTCCAATGTCTTTGCTAGGATCCTTTGAAGGCTTATAGGCTGTTTAAGCTCGCGAATAAGCTGTGAGAGCTTATTCGTGGCGTATGGCTTATTCTTGTGGGACTCGGTAATGGGCTTGAAGGCCCGTTAAGGGTTCGTTTGGCTCAACGACTTGCCAAAGGGTCCATTAAGGTTCTTAGTTTCATTTTAAGCTCAATAAGCCGCGTATAAGCACACGAATAAGCTGTTTAGGCTTATCGTGGCTTATGAGCCTTGTGGGCTCACGAAGATGGGTTGCGTAGCCCACTAAGGGTCCGAATGGTTTATTAGTGAGTTATGGTTCCGTTTAATCATCTAGCACCAAAGCGAATGTGTTTAACATTTTCTAAGCGCGATCCCTAGCATGCAAACGTTTAATAATGTTGTATACATGTTCCCACACCATCTCGTCGTGTTTACCACAATAGTTTACGTGAAGTTATTTGTCCATGTTCGCGTATAAGAGTTTTTAGTTCACACCGAGTCCAAGTCGATCACTTAACTAGATGTTTTAAGGTTTTATTTGTTGTTAAGCCATGTCCCGTATTTCTTGTACCCTTTGCACCACGCAAAGCCTAACATGCGCATATTTACATACGCAAACCATGCATGGGTCGAACCATGCATGCTTGTGCCTACGTTATCCTTGTTACACACAAGGTAACGGGACTCTTTACAACAAGACATGATAAAACGACTAGGATATAGGTAGATCGGAAGTTTTAGTTCGATTACAGGGTCCTAAAGCTCTTGGTTTTTGGATGAGAGGACAAACCCGATATACTTGTACTCAAAACGTATGCCACCCTAAGCTTTCAAAGCTTGTATACCCAGTCTTGAGCTCGTGTATTCCTCTTGACCACCTTAAAGGCTTCCTTAAGTCCTTAGTGACCAAGTTGGGTCGTGTATGGCTCGGTTATATCGAGACCCGAAGGTGTAGAGAGAGAAATGAAAGGTTCTTAGTTTTGAGAGAGTTTAAGAGTCTTGAAAATGTATCAAGTGAGCTTTTGAGTGTGTATTTATAGACAAGAAGTCTAGTTAGTCTTCCTAGTCCATACCAAAACCGAAAATGTCGCTAGGGGGCGGTTTTGAGGGGCTATAGCTAATCTCACATGGTTTTTTGTAACCACCATAAGTACACAGTTTTAATGAGCCCTAAGTTGTACATAGATTCACTTAGCTAGCAAATCTATGTCTTGGTGTGTTGTTCCATTGTTAACCGTGACTAGGAGGAGCAAGGGAAGCAAGTGAGTATTAACCATTGGGTAAGGAACTAGTAGGAGACCATTAGGACATGTTTTAATGACTTAGGATTAGTACATGTACTTTTAAAGATCATTAGGTTGATTTGCTAGTAAGTAATCCACATGGGACGATTTGTTGTGGGCTTACTTGCCTATGTTCGACACCTCAACGTGCTCTAACCCCAAGACTTGATCAAATTTGTGTTTGGCATTTAAGTGGGTATTGGTTTGAGTCTTGTAATCTAGGTATTTCCGGGGTGCCGTTTCCATGTGTATTTTAACGCGAAACGTAACACTTTTACTGTGACCAATAAAATAACAATAGCGAAGTACTAATTTATTCACAAAATAATTATTCTTACTTGGTTGATGTATAACCTTAATTATTTGGTGGACGTTACATTCATAGATTATTCTAGTCTACGCCGATTTAGCTCATAAGTAAACATTTAAAAGTAATACGGTAACGGACCTAAATAAATAGTGATCATTAAAATAGTCGTACAATGACACGAAAATGAGAAATGTTACAGATACAAGGTTGTTGAGAAACTGGAGTTGGAACGAGTCGGAAACTAGATGTTGTAGAGTCATTGAATGAAGCCGGTCCAGAATGATTGTTCAGAAAGCCATAGTTGTCAGCTCATCGAATGTCACATGAATTGTTTCTATAATTTTCTGGGTTCTTTTGTTGTAGATTCTGAATGCTTTCTTTGCGAGCGCGTAACCAATGAAAATCAATGCTAGCTTTTGCATCTAATTTACCCAGGTCGTCATTGTCATTGGTAGGATAACAAAGTGCACCAAAGACATGAAAGAATGATAAATCCTGTTTCTTATCTTGCATAAGCTCATATGGAGTTTTATTGTATCGAAGGCGGATAAATGAACGGTTTTGGGTGTAACATTGTACGAGCAGCTTCTACAAGAGTTCGGTTTTGTCTTTCGACAACGTTGTTCTGCTAAGGAGTGCAGGCAACAAATGTTTGATGCGAGATGCCAACATTTTCATAAAATTCACGAAGTGTCTGATTGACAAATTTGGTTCCATTATCTGTTCGAACATTACGGACAGTGGCATTCAAACGAACTTGAATATTTTTGATGCATTTAATGATGGCCTTAAGAGCTTCATCTTTTTTCCTTAAAAATATGATCCAAGTAAATCTTGAGTAATCGTCGACAATCACTAATATATAACTTTTCCTGTTAATACTCGCCACACGCATCGGGCCAAACAAATCCATATGCAAAAGTTATAGTTTCTCCTGATTAGTATCTTTAACTTTAGGTTGATGAGATGATTTCTCGCTTTTTCCTAATTCACATGTTAAACACAGATGATCTTTCTGAAATTTAAGTCTTGGAATGCCTTGATTCTACGACCGTCTTTAGCTAGCTTGTTCGAGTACTGAAGTGTCATTGTCTGGAGTATATTTTATTGATTTCATGGTTTTAAATGTTATTTTGCGACTAAACTAAAAACAACACTCTTAACGGCATTGTACCCTGATCCGTTAGTAGTTGCGTAGTAATAGGGTGTCGAACACTTGAAGCGAGGGTTTAAATCTATCAATTTAAGTAATATCTTGGTTAATCTATCTATATATTAATTCTATTTATTCTAAACCTATGTCAGTCTTAATTCCTATTCTAACGGGAAAAGGGTGATAAGCCTCGAGAGGACTAGCACGGGTTAGGTTAGTGACTAAAATCAACTTAAGGCCTTGAACCCACGTAAGCAAATAAACAAAAGATAAAAAGAGCTGGGGTCTCGAGATCAAATATAATAAATTTTATTATCCATTAATCAATCCGAGTAGAAGTTGAGTTTGTTTATTTAGTGTAATGATTTCTTCTCTCGACTGGTGGCATATCATTCTTATACTTAGGGTTACATCATCCTAAGACCTAGTACATTAATTATGTCACAATTAAAGCATCCGCATAAAGCATCCTTATTTGCTGATTATAATCTATCTTAGGGATTAAAGCAATGGTGATCTTGTTAAACCCTAGCTCATAGAGACTTTACCTACTTACCGCTTAATGGTAATTTATACACTAGTAGTCTACTTGTCCAACTATCCAATAGAATCAAAATGTTATTTGTTGAATTATCTAGGCCACCTGCTAGTCAACACGATCAATTTAAAAAAACAAAATACAAAAAAAAAAATAACCATTGGAAATATCAATTAAACTAGGTAAGCCCGAAGGCGTAATCTAGACCACAGATTTCGAAACGACACTTATGATCCTTATGGTTCTCGATGTATAAATTACTATCTGAGAGAGCTATCCAGAACTCTAGATTTACTTGGTCCGTTATCATCTAGATCCATTTGAATGATTAGTCTCATACAAAAGCCCGTAAACTGGTATAAAATTTGATAAACATAATACAGCATTCAACAATAATCAGAATCGAGATAGAACAAATACCAAACTTTTCGATTGCCTTCATAATAAGGCTAATACCCGAAGGTATTAGCCTTCAAAACATCATTAATAAATACAAAAAAGCATTATATAGCAAGGTTAAAACAACCGAGTTAATTGTATGATACCAAAAACTAAACGATTTACTAAAGTTATAATAATTACACGTTGTCTTTTATGGAATTGTTAATGTTGCATCGACTCTTCTGCTCTTTTTTCCTCGAAATCGACTTACTTTTATGGTTTAGGTATCGAGAATATAATTTCGCACACTTAAAACTTGTTTTTGAGTTTTCTATTTATAAGGTCTGGAAGTCGGTTTGATACGGCGTATCTAAGGATTTGATACGACGGATTAGGGATTTCTTGGAGTAGGGACCACGTTTGATATCTTCCAGAATATTCACATACTATATCTTCGATACGGCGTATTATGTCTCTCTGGATACGGCGTATTGGGCTTTATTCCTTTGTGGTCTTTGGTGTGTGCAGGCACGGATACGCCATATCTTCCTTGATGGATACGGCGTATTGGTCTCAGCAATTGTAATCTTTAAAAAAATCTTATTTAAGCTTAGAACTGCGCGCCTTTTGCTAACTATCACCACTTCCACCATAAATACTGCAATTCTCAAATATATAAACGATAAGTAAACAATTCTTTGCAATAACTATACAACATGGGTAATTTAACAAGGGATAATGATGCTATAAAAGAGACGTTATTTGATGTCATCAAATATCCCTCCACTTGAATCCTACTTGTCCTCAAAGTAGCCTTTAGAAGTTTATAAAAAATGTATCCTAAGGATATTTTTTGTTAATGCATTATCTTGATCCATTACAAGTACACAACCAAACACCTCAAGATAAGAAATAGGGAAGATGAAAAACACTCAAATCACTCAACTAATCTATGTGGTTAAAATGTAACTAAAATTGATCATTTGCTCGGGTCTGACGGTATTATCATCATAAGCTTGGCTAATTTTTTGGTAAAAGTATTATAAGTGTGTGTGTGTGTTAGTATATATAGAAAGAAACTTTGACACTTTAACACCTTTAGTCCCTCCTTTCATTTAGTCCTTGCAATGTTAATACAAAATGGTTATTTATTTCGTTACCTAGCCGTCCTAGGACACGGGTCACCGCACGTTTCGTAAAATTTTAAACCCGTCCCACTAATTTTACTTTAAAACGTTTAATAATCGTTAAACCTCGTAAAACACGACCTTTAAGCACGGTTTTTACAAAAACTCGGGGAAACGTCGTAAAATACGAAAATAACATAATCACGCTCTCGGGGCAACGATATAAATTTTTTTAACGTTCTTAGATGCTAAAAACTAATAAAAACTAAATCACGGATTGAAATTACCTTATCAAAGGAGATTTCTATCAAACCTCATATAGTATAAAAGACTATAACTATTTACGTACCCAAAAATAATTATCTTAGCTCGGGATAAATGTTAACCTGAAACTCGGGTTGTTACATATATAGATCTATGTTGGCTTAGTACCAAAGTGGACTTTGAACGGGATACACAATTGAGTTTATTTTAACTTGATACCTAATATGATATTATTTCCGTCAAAAGGATAATTCGGTTTCAACTTTTTGATGGACAAGCGGAAAACGTAAACCATTTTTTTAAAGAAAGATAAAAAAGAAAAAAAAATTGGACCCAAAACCACTTTAGAGACATCAAGGACCAAACTTAAGATCCCACATTCCGATTCACTTTGGTTCGGTCATGACTCGTGACAAAGCTAGTATGCATCTAGAGGAATATTGTGTGCACAAGTCATTTCTGATTTAACTTAAACATTTAGGAGGATAGCTTTTGACATTGCTAATGTTAGGTGTAGATGATTAGTAACCGGTAACATGAGTTGGGTGATAATCTGCTTTTTTATAATGTGAGTGACATACATACATGAATTATATAACGGTTATGGTTATGAGGGTTGACATTGTTAATGTGTTCAGGGGATTTTGGCAATTAGTAAATGATATACCCCCTCCGTCTCATTTTTATTGTTCACGTTTCTTTTTTGGGATGTCCCAATTTAATTGTTCACTACCAAAAATAGATAGGGAAGTTTGATCAAGTTTACTATATTACCTTTGTTTGAAATTATTATTACAAACTTTAAAGAAGACATTAATTAAATAGCTAAGGGTAAAATTGTCTTTCTGTCAAAAAGTAAAAAAGAGAAAGCAGTAATAAATGCATATTTTTCTTAAACTGTGTGTTTTTTGTCGGGAGACAATAATTTTGAGACGGAGGGAGTAGTAGTTTGTAAAAAAAATGATATAGTAGTTATGTTGCACCTGGCCATGTGCATTATAGGTGCCTAGCCATTCCAATGGCGAACGTTTACAAAAAAAAGAATTTTTTTATTTTTTTTAAATGAGTGAAGTTACTTAATGATGTGTTATAGAAATGTTATTAGGGATTGTGTTTATGTTAGAGCACATAGTGCAATTGATTTTGCGCACGTTATAGGGCCATCTTGGCACCTATAACACCCTATATTGCATCGTTGGTGTTAATGTGGTTGGCCTCACATCCGTTATGCGGGTTTTTTTGAGTAAGTATATTTTGTGGTTTGTTATATGAATTTTATTATGGAAAGTATTTATGTTATGAGTGTGTTACAGGGTACATGATGATGTGGCAGCGCTTATAAAAACTTATATAGCACAAGTGCCCTTTGTTTTCTTATAGGTGTTACGAGGTACAAACTGACTTAGCGACGTCTATAAAAGTTATAAGATGCAACCACGGCTTACACTTTATTATAATTTTCATATGCTATGTTTGCCACATTTTGTGAAGGTGTCGGATCATGTATCATAATAATATACATCAACAAAAATTTTTAGAGCAGTGGGTACTGGATTGTATGGCTTGGAGCCATCACACACCTGAATGTGTCAATTAGGCGTTAGCATCGGTCCAAAACCGGACTGGACCGGTCAAGACCGGACCGGACCAAGACCGAAATGGTCTAAAACGCCGGACCGAGGACCGGACCGAAATGGTACGGTCCGGTCCGGGTCGGTCCGGTCCGGTTCGGTCCTCGGTCCGGTTCGGTCCTATAAGGCATAATCATCGGGTTTTTTGGTAAGACCGGACCGGACCGGACCGGACCGACTAGACCGAAGACCCAATTGGTCTAAAACACCGGACCGAAATACGTTCGGTCCGGTTTTCTAGTTCGGTCCGGTCGAACGGTCTATATGCTCAACCCTATCTCCTTATATTGCACACTAGTAGCTCATGAATTTCACATAATTCTTCTCTCTCATTATTTATATGATTTATCTCATAAACATCATCGTAGTTTGTATATATGTTTCATCATCTCTTTTGTTCGTAATGTGACTCATCGTCATCTTCATCGATCACCCCTTCCATGATAGTTTTGTTTCTTAAAGCCAAATCTTTAAGTTCACTATATTCTAAAGCTTCGTACCACTCGTTATCCTGATAATGAAGTTGGTTTCCAATAATGTAAGTTCCGGGTAAATTTCCTCCATTACAGTATCCATCATCTCTCCAACAACAGGTTGGCCATTTCAAACATCCAGTCTTATAATTGAAAGGCTTACAAGTATGTTTAACTGGTGTGGGTATGGTCCAAACTCCAGCGTTAGTCCATGGCTTCTCATCGATCCATGGTACGTCCTTGTTCTATTCATAGATCATAGGTATTTTAACCACACCTAGTATTTGTTTAAAACCAGGGATAAGTCTATCAAAATAGAAACGTACTTTCCAAAATTTATAGTTATAGTAAACACACTTGTTTTATTATCAATCTAACCATTCAAACTTTCAAATTTGTAAGCTTATAAGAAATGAGCTTGGCTGCTACCTGTTACAACCGGTTAATTTTTTTATTATTTTTCTTATTACTTTTTGGTGACATGGATTGCCAACGTAGATCTATACTAATGATTTTTTTTAACCCGAATGCTCACCCGACCCAAACATACCTTTTTAATTAAGGGTCCTGGTTTCCCCTTCATCTCCCCCAAAAATTACTAACCTAATCTTATCTATTCATATCTCTGATTCTTTCTTTCCCAGATCTATTCATATAACCTCCTCACCTAATTAGAAGTCACATACACTATGTCTTCATGATATCATCTAACCCTCATAAAAACTATAAAGCTCACACCACGCCCCCATAATTTTACTCCAAAAGTGCACTTCTCTAATTGAGTAACACGGATGCCTCTTGATGAATCAATAAAATCCACGAAGAACTTAAAGACAAAAATAAAGCTTCAAATCTCTTTTAATAAAGGTCTCCGGGTAGGTTTTTTGTTGTGGTTTTAGTTTTTTCATTTAACGAATAAAGAAGGATTGAAACAAACTTTTTATTCCTTTTCTTATAACTTCATTTATCAACAGAGAGATTTATCTCTTGACATGATTCGGTGAAGATTTTTTTAATTTACTAAGCTATTTCTTTTCCTGTGTGTTTGATCTTTTAAAGGTCATATCTTGAATGTAAAACACGAATGAAAAAAAGCTGAGATCTTTAAAGTTTATTTCTGTTTTGATTTCAAGTTATGGAGTTTGGAAATGAGGTGGTTGGATTAGTGTAGATTGTGGGTTTGTTGTTGGCTGATGATTGTAATGGGTTTAGGATAGTTTGTTGTTGATGGTAGTTGGTTTGCTTAATAGAAATTTTGGTATGTTCTTCTCTAACTCACTTCTTGGTATGATTGTAATGGGTTTAGGATAGTTTGTTGTTGATGGCAGTTGACTCGCTGATTTTAACTCACTGAGTTGACTCGGCGTGTGTTTGTTCATCCAAAAGTTTTAAATAGTATTGCGGTGATGGAGCGAGGGTGACGTCAACGACGGAGGTATGTGGTGTGACGTTTGGCGACGGAGGTGGAGACGATTCCTCCGGAACTATGGTTTTGTGTTTTGCGTGAAATTGGGATTGTGAGGGTGCGAGAGAGATGGTGGAAAGGATGGAAGGGGAGAGGTGGGAGGTGTGACGTAGTTATCAGTTTATGTGGTTGTGTCCCGTTATATAAGTTTATATAGAATTTGATATGAGAATGGGGTACATAATGACTTGTTTGTTAAACATGACGTTGTTACAAATTTGGGTTGTTTGACTGCCGGAATACTCGCCGTAGAAAATTTTGTTGTCGGAAACTAATGAAGACAATGAGAGGTTGAAGATGAAGACGTGGATATCAATAATGAGTATACAGTATTATATAGGATGGTGGAAATAAATATACAATCAGTGTCCATATGGAATTTAAAAAAAATATTTATCTATTTAGAAAATCAGCAGGTAATATTTACTAAATCGTTAAAAAATAGCCGGTTCAATACCTAGATTGATAATAAAACAAGTATGTTTACTAAAACTGTAAATTTTGAAAAGTACGTTTCTATTTAATAGACTTAAAACAAACATTATCACTGTTCCTTTCTTAGAAAAATCAATCCGGTGCGAAGTAAATTTGATTCGATGTTGTATATAAATCAAGTCGATCTTTTGGTGAATGTGTAATACTCGTAATGTGTAAAAGTTTCAAAAAAGCAAATAAAGCCTCTTTCAAATTCGATATGCAATAATTTGTTCCATTGCCTTTTTCTAACGTAATTTACGGTATTTGCCAATTAATATTTATTATGAAAGTGATAAGATAATAATATTAATAACTCATTCCAATCAGCTTTGGCCATTGTTATCTAGAACTATAGACTTTATTTATTTATCAATCGTTAATCATACTTGCAGAATTATTATGGAAAATCATCATGTATCATATCCATTAAATAAATATAAACTATGATGATTAAACATATATTTGATATTCCTATGATGTTGTCTTATATTTATCTAATGATTCAGCGACATAAAAGAATTCTTTGATTCAAAGAATATAATAGTTGACGAACAAAAGTCAAATTTCATAATGCAACATTCTCTTTATTTACCAACACACCTTGCATATGCATCTTATTATAGTTCTAAGAATACAGCTATTATGATTCATAAAAACTAACATGACCGGGCCTTGCGTGGGTTTACTGGTTTCGTGGATTTTAACGGAACACGAAAGTTTTACCTCAAAATATTGAGTCGAACAAGAAGTTCGTTATCATTTTGGAATTTTAAGTTTCGGTCATTTATATAGATTAAAATTGTAAAATGGCCTATATAGAACTCTTAGCATAATGAGCTCTAGAGAGGCTGTTTGGATTCTCTTTGGAGATTTTAACACAGTCCGCTCTCATAACGAAAGATTCGGTACTTTATTTGTTGAAAGAGATGCGAAGGCTTTCAACAAGTTCAGTAGTAATGGGGGTCTTCATGAACTTCCACTAGGGGGACGTCAGTTTACCCATTTTAATAGAGAGGGCTCTAAATTAAGTAAATTAGATCGCTTTTTGGTATCTAATCACTACTTTGACATATGGAGACACACTAAGGTAAAAGAAATGGTTCGAGGGGTGTCTGACCACTGTCCTATCATGTTACTAGACGAATATGTGAACTTTGGGCCGAAAAGTTTCAAACTTTTTAACCATTGGATGGAAAATGACAGTTTTAGCGAAGTCGTTCAAAATTCGTGGAAGGATGGTGATTATATTGGTTCAGCTGATGTTGTTCTTAAGAACAAAATTAAGAAGTTAAAGTTATACATTAAGCATTGGTGGCATACTAAATCTGCTGAAGATGGAGCTAAGAAAAAGGAAATTTTAGCAAGGTTTGAGCAGTGGGATACAAAAGCTGAACTTGGTTCTCTCACTTCGTTTGACCTTTTAAAAAGAGATGAAGATCTCATGGAGTTGCAGCTGCTGGTACAAAAAGATAGTAGTTCCTTGAAGCAAAAAAGTAAAGTAAAGTGGGCGATAGAGGGGGGACGAGAATAGCAAATTCTTTCACTCAATGGTAAGTAAGAAGTGTAGACGGCAAAATATAAATAGGCTAAAAATTGATGGTTGCTGGGTGGAGGATCCTTCCTCAATTTTTTCGGCAGCCCATGATTATTTCGCAAGCAGATTTCGTGAGAGTCGCCCTAATAGACCAAAATTTCGTAGCCAACTTTTTAGACGCTTGGATGAGAACGACGTCGCTCTCTTGGAAGCGGAGATTACAATGGATGAGGTTAAATTAGCGGTTTGGGACTGTTCTAGCTCGAAATCACCCGGTCCTGATGGTTTAAATTTTAAATTTATCAAAAGGTATTGGGATACTATCAAGCTGGAATTCTTTAACTATATCAAATACTTTGAATCTCATGGAATGGTTTCTACGGGCTGCAATGCTTCTTTTATTGTCTTGGTTCCAAAAACATCTGATCCTCTCGACCTAAGTGATTATCGCCCCATTAGTTTGATTGGTTGCATGTACAAAGTCCTTTCAAAGCTTCCCTTCTATCGATTAAGCCGTGTTATCCACAAGTTGATTAGTCCGAATCAAACGGCTTTCTTGAAAGGAAGGCAAATTTTGGATAGGAGTCTTATCACAAATGAAATAGTTAACTTTGTTAAGGAGAAAAAAATTAACCTGCTTCTTTTCAAAGTCGATTTTGAAAAAGCATTCGACAGTGTAAATTGGAACTTTCTTTTGGACATTATGTCTCAAATGAATTTTGGGCCAAAAATGTGTAACTGGATTTCATCTTGTCTTTCATCGTCTTCTGTGTCAGTTCTCGTTAATGGCTCAACATCAAAAGAATTTAAAATGGAGTGTGGGTTAAGGCAAGGAGACCCACTCTCTCCTTTCCCTTTTCTTATAGTCGCTGAAGTTTTACAGGTTATGATAGTAGATGCGTGTAACAAAGGAACTTTCAAAGGGTTATCTTTAGCTAACGATGGGTCAAACATCTCCCTTTTTCAATACGCAAACGACGCTCTTTTTTTTGGTGAATGGTCCGCTTCGAATGCTCGCCACTTGGTTCGTATCTTAGACTGTTTCCATGATTTTTCAGGCCTCAAAATAAATTTATCAAAAAGCAGGCTTTTTGGTATTGGGATCCCGATAGATGATGTTGCTAGTGTGGCTAGAGCTGTTAATTGCTCCCATGATTCCCTTTCGTTCACGTATCTTGGTTTACCTGTTGGAAAGAGTATGAAGAGAGTCTATGCGTGGAATGATGTTGTTTTGAGGCTTACAAAAAGACTGGCGCCAAGGAAGAATAATCTCCTCTCCATTGGCGGGAGGCTGACTCTAGTCAAATCGGTTTTAGGAAGTCTCCCCCTTTATTATCTATCTATCTTTAGAGTTCCTAGTTCTATAATCTCTTCTATTGAGTCGATAAGGAGACGATTTTTTTGGGGTTATAAAGAAAATGAAAAAAAGATTGTCTGGTTCAATGGCAAAAGGTTATAGCAGACAAGAAAGATAGAGGCTTAGGAGTTGGAAGCATTAAAGCAAAAAATTTGAGTCTCATTGGTAAATGGAGATGGCGGTTTCTAAATGAGAAAGACGCATTGTGGAGTAAAGTTATCAGTAAGATCTATGGTTCATATGGGGGCTTTGATGTTAGGAGGGGTTCCCGGCAAAAGTCAAGTATCTGGGGTAGTATC
>BQNB010088317.1:0-27692 GCA_026074375.1 Tanacetum coccineum | reverse complement strand
GCGCATTGGTTAAGCCGAACGGCATCACTTGGAATTCATAATGACCGTATCTAGTTCTGAAGGCATTAATCGGGATTTCTTCCTCTCTAATACGGAGTTGATGATACCCCGTTCGCAAGTTAATCTTTGAATACATACTTGAGCCTTGAAGTTGATCAAATAAATCATCGATTCTCAGGAGAGGATATCGATTTTTGACCGTCAGCTTGTTTAACTCGCGGTAATTGATACACATACGGAATGATCCGTCCTTCTTCTTAACGAATAACACTGGAGCTCCCCATGGCGACGAGCTCGGGCGAATAAACCCTTTTTCTAATAACTCTTGCAATTGGTCTACCAGTTCCTTCATCTCGGAAGTGCCAATCGGTACGGGGCGCGCGCAACAGGTGCAGCACCCGGTACAAGTTCAATTTTAAATTCCACTTGACGAGGTGGTGGGAGTCTCGGTAAGTCGTTAGGAAACACCTTGGGGAAATCTCGAATCACCGGTACATCTTCCAAACGTTTCTCCTTTGGTTCTTTCTCGGTTACATGTGCCACGAACAACTACTGGCCTTAATGTAGGATACTATCTTCAATCGGGACGTACCATGGTCGCCCTCAACTACCAGCGTCTTGTTCTTGACGGGTATATGCACTACCTTCTTACCACATACGATTATGGCATCTTGATCAACTAACCAATCCATCCCAATAACTATGTCAAAAGTTCCCAGCTCAATGGGCATAAGGTCAATTTTAAATAAGTTCAGGGTACACCCTCTTAGGATAGTATTAGTACTAGCGACCCTTCCATCGGCCAATTCCACTTCATAACTAGTGTCTAGTCTAACTAGATTAATGTCTATCAAGTGACTAAAACTAGTGTTCACAAAGCTTTTGTCAGATCCTGAGTCAAATAATACAGTAGCATAACGGTTATTGAGTAGAAACGTACCCGTGACCACATTAGGTCCTTGCGGCTTCTCAGTATCTATAATCACGTAAGCACGGCCTCGAGCTTCCTCACCTCGTGGATTACTTCTCTTCGGGCAATAGTTCCTTGTGTGCCCATTTTCTCCACAATCATAACACGTCACGGTTGGTCGCGCATTAGCACCCGTGGCTATAGCCTTGCCCTTACAATCTCGTGCCATGTGGCCTGCCTTTCCACAGTTGCTACATACTACATTGTAATAACCAAAGTGATGCTTTTTTACAATGATTACAGAGCGGTTTGTTTCCAGCATACCCACCTTGCTCAGCAGGGGCGGTGGTCATTGCTCGTGCATTTCCCTGCCTTTGATTGTTCTGCTGGTTATGGCGGGTGTTGTCCCTGTTGTTGTTTCTGTTATTACCATTGTTATCACCTTGCGAACTTTTCCATTTCCTTTTATATCCCTCGGTAATCCTTTCTATTCGAACTTAAGCCTTTTGCTCCATCAGGGCATGTGCCATGCGCACAGCTTCATTCAGGCTTGTGGGTTTGGATCCAATTACTGTACCCTTGATGTTGTCAGTTAATCCCCGGATATAAGCTTCAATTTTCTTGCGTTCACTCGGGACCATTTCCGGACATAGTTGAACCAACTCATGAAAGCGCTTAGTGTAAGCAGTTATGTCAAAATCCTTAACCTTCAAATTCTATAGTTCGTGCTCCATTTGCTGAATTTCCTCAATAGGACAAAACTCCTCTGTCATTAACCTTCTCATTTCAGTCCAACCGATCTGATTGGCAGTCTCTAATCCCATCGTTGCAACCTGGGAATTCCACCATGTCAAGGCACGCCCTTGAAGTGTGGCAGCATCAAATTTAACCTTTCGCGCTTCAGGACATTTGCTTATCCCAAAAACCATTTCCATCTTCTCAAACCACCTACTTAGCTCAACAGCTCCCTCGTGTCCATGGAAGACCGTAGGGTTGCACTTCATAAATCCCGAAAAGGTACATTCTCGAACAGCTAGCACCCCACCTTGGCCCCCAGCCTTGTTAGCATTGCCTCCTTATCCCCTTGCGTTTACCTACCTTTCTCGCTCTGCCTCCACAACAGCATTGACCCTCTCGGTGATGAGTCACTCAATAGCAGCTTGGCTCATTGGTTTTGGTGTCATGATTCTATCACAACATAAAGAAAGCCTCAATGAGTATTTATATAATGACATAATCGCATCATATACAAGTGAACCAATAATAGCAACAATCACAACAACATCAAGTAGTAAATCAAAAGATAGCCATTTCCATCATTCATTACCAAAAGAGTTAATACATAGTTGCATTGTTTCACAAAATGACACAAATCGTTACAACCAATGGCGTCAATTCTACTAACTAAAGATTCAGTTTAGTGATTACAGAATAAAAGATACTACTAATGAAATTAAACTACTAAGAGTCACGAGGTGGAGATCCTTGTGGCTCAGATGGTGAAGTCTCCTTCTGAGTAGGTGAATCATCATTATCAGTAGCAGGAGCAGTGGCAGCATCACGTGCGGCAATATACGGATCCCTAGGATCATTATGAGTAACTGGAGCCAATAGAGCCTCAGGTAGAGCATATGGTGGCTCTTGATACTGCAGACGCGGTGGTAATAGATTCTCAACCGTAATAGACCAACGCCTCAAATGATGGTAATGCCATGTCGTACGATCAAGCTCCCTCCAAGCGGCTCTAGTACGGTTCTCACTGCAGTCCAACATCATCCTCAGTCGTTTGTTCTCGGCACGCACATCATCCTCCTCAATATGCCGAACCCTGCGATGAAGTGCATCCAGATCACTCCTAATGTGACTCGGAGTGGGATCCTCAGGGTTATGACCAACAGCGGCAGAAGATGATGATGATCCTGTCCAAACCTGAGTGTCAGTGAAGAGTCTCTTAAGTGGTGTTAGTCTGCCAGTACCGATGGTAACAGCCTCAGGTTCAGGATTAGCAGGAACAGGAGGTGGTATAGGTGCAACCTCAGCCTCGGCCTCAGCCTCAGCCTCAGCCTCAGCCTCCTCAAACTCAATCTCAGACTCGGAGTCAGATGCAGGTGGCGGAGGGTAAAGTGGGTCCGCCCCCTGATAAGGAAGTATCCACTCTGGGCCGTCCCATTCTTCATCAGCATTCATCTCTTCCTCTTCTTCTTCCATTTCTGGATCTTCCTCTTCAACCCAACCGTTCATGTTGTCTGGTGCTGCCGTCTCAGTGTGGTGTCCGAACTCGTTATGTTAGGGTGGTAGGTTGCCATGATGAAATGCAAATTGCGTAAAATAAATAAGATTACTATATGAATAATAATTTATATGAGAATGCGAATGCATGACGATGCTTCAGGAATATGCATGATGATCGATAAATAATATGAATATGCACAATAATATTTGTTACATATAAAAATTTCATTTTTGAAATCTAAATAACAATTCTTGATGCTTCGCGGATAAGCATATCAATCGATATATATATATATATATATATATATATATATATATATATATATATATATATATATATATATATAATATATAATATGATATAAAATTTTTTAATATCAATTACATATAATCCATATTTATTATGTGAATATTCAATAGTTAATGCACCCAAAATGTGCATAAATACTTCGAATGGAAAACTATATCATGAAATAACACTAAGGGCTTCGAGAGTCTTAGCGCGGCATAAAAAGGTTTATAGTTTAGGTAATTTTTTTGACCTTAGTTCTCTATAAACCTGTACTCTTGGTACCATCTTAACACCCCCCAAATTTCACGCAGCGGAGTATACAACCTTGGGTGTTAATTCATAGTACAATTGCATAAGGATATAGAAAACGACTCGAAAAGAGGCGTTTAAAAACATTGTTCCATTTAAAGAAATTTCAGAGTAATTAAACACATGTCCCACAGGATCGTTACCAAATTCATAACATAAGTTTTCCAAAACATGGATAATTAGTTTTATAAAATGGAACAAAATACAAGTTCTTTAAAACTTTAGCGCAGACTCCTCGTACACAACATCCTTCACCCTTGGTTACCTGAGATAAAACATGCTTAAAAAGTCACAAAAATTTTGTGAGTGAATCCCTGAGTTTTTGTAAAGATAAAAGGAACACAAGTTTAGTTCATTGAGTGACTTGTTGTACGGACAAGCCATTAATCACGTTTCTATTGCAATGAGCTCATGACACCGAGCCTTAACGTTAACACATATCTTGTATGTAAAACAGTTTCCCCATAACTAGGTATTATTGCCTTATACATAAATTCTACATACAAATTGTCCGTTGACTGGGTGCTCGAAAGGATTCGATTCATACCCCCGGACAAGGCTGTCAAACCCAATAGATCTATTTATTTGTACTAGCGCTCACCCATTATAGGCAATTAATAGTTCATGATGTTAGGGTCTTTTGGCAATAGCAACTCATGCAATTAATCTCATATTCGGGTCCAGCATACCATAAAGTTTCTTGCATTCAGTTTATAAAACAAGCATGTATCTCCCTCGCGGGGTTTATAAATATAATTTAACAGTTGAAATGCGAGGCTATGAACTCACCTTAAGCGGACGGTAATATCAAGCAATATAAGAGCTGAAGAAGACAAATACTCCTAAGAGCGACCTAGAATAAAAGGCGTGACTTAGAAAAATAAACTAATACTCACGCAAAAGAAAATGAACCAAACGATGACTTTATAACAGTTTTACTTATGTCCGAACTAGCATGGCATTGCTAGAACTTCCCCAAGTCCTTTTTAATCCCAAATTGACTTGTGACCTGGTCTTATAGGCAAATGAACATCAACTAAGTTTCGGCTTCTAACTTTTATTTTTATCACGGTGTACTATACGTTTTTAAATTTTTAGACTAGACGTAAAAACTCAGTTTCTGATTTTAACTTGACTTCATGGACTCATATCTCCTAGCTCACAAATGTTCTATATATGAGGCTTTTACCCATGGAAATCTATTTGAGTCTAGTTTCAAAAAATGCAAGTCTCATAATTTACAAAGTTTCGTAACTATGTGAAAAGACCATTTTACCCCTGGTTGTCCAAAATAGAAAGTTTCAAAGAAATTTACCCTTTACTAAAATGGCCATAAATCCCAAACCATGATAGAAATGAAGGTGAGGTCAAAGGCTATGGCTTCCTTATGATGTCTACCACTGACCCAATCTTTAAAATCTATTATTTTATGGAAAAAATATGGAGTTTAACTCGTATTCTAATCATATGTCTAGATTTGACCTATTTTCTTGTTTTGGCCATAACTCACTCATCCCAAGGAGTTGGTTGAGCATCCAACTATAATATGATGCTAATACATGTATCTTTTCAGTTATGTAATTTAATCATATGCTCCAGGCCAAAGAGTTTTAGATAAACACACATTTTGCTACTATTTTTAAAACAGTCCCATTATTTCAACTTAAAACCTTTGTAAGCTCCATTTTAATCATCTAAGACCTAACACAATGCCATAACTAATTGAAAACACCCTCAAGAACATAACCACACATATATATCCAGAACTTAAACATCCATTTTCATGGATTAAAATCAAAGAAAACAAGAATAAAAAGATAGGGCTTACAAAAGAAAGATTAGGGCTAGAGAATCAAACACCAAACACCCTTCTTGCACAAGGGCTGAATTCGAACCAAAGAACACCCTCTAAACCCAAGATTAAAATGATTCTAACCCTTCTCAAATGATGATGATACTCCTCCAACAAAATCCCAATCAAAACCCTTCAAGAAAACATCAAGAAACAAGCCCTAACTTCTTCAAATCTTTAACAAATTGCACCAAACTTTGCAAGAGGCTTTAGGATGGTGATAAGAGGATAAAAATTAGATGAAAAATTTTGTATGATGATGGTGGTGGTGGTACTAATTTCTGCAGCAAGGAGAAGGAATTGAAGGGAGAAAAAAATTTTGAAATTTTGTGAAGTGAAGAGACTTGCATGAATGGGGAAAAGAGAAGTGAAATGATGGTGTTATAGGAAGTGTAAAAAAAATGAAAGAGTTTATGTGTGAATGTGTATAAGCTGGCCTAGGGCCTTGGTTATGTAAAAATTATATATATATTTTTTTTTAGTTATAAGTTTTTAATTAAAGTATAGTGTAAGTATAAATTAAATAAAAGTAAGGTTTAAGGTAAAACGCGAGTTTTAAGCAAGAAATTTTCGTAAACGCGAAACACAACGGAAAATGAAAATAGTGTAAATTATAACCATCGGGGAATATTATGAGATTATTAAACCACTTGAGACATGAAGACGGAATAGATTTCTAAATACGGCTCACGCAAAGCTAAGAACGGGAAATTCTTACTAAATCGGGTAAACGTAAAATTAATAACTTTGCTTAAAAATGAAAATAGAAATAAAGCTCGGAGTAAATAGTGACCTTAAATACGGAATGTTATAGATCCCTTCATAAACGTGTTTACTCTAGAACCTAGTTCTGAGGCATCATCATCTGAGGATGTTAGTTTAGCCGAATCTACTCATGTCACTCAAACACATCATCATCTCGGGAAATGGAGAAAGGATCACCCGCTTGAACATGTCATTGGCAATCCCTCTCGACCGGTATCCACCAGAAACCAACTTGCAACCGATGCTTTATGGTGCTTATACAACTCTGTACTGTCAAAAGTTGAACTAAAGAACTTCAAATCTGCAGTGATTGATGATTGCTGGTTTCAAGCTATGCAAGACGAGATTCACGAATTTGATCGACTTCAAGTATGGGAATTAGTACCTCGACCAGACTACGTCATGATTATAGCTCTCAAGTGGATTTACAAATTTAAGCTTGATGAGTACGATGATGTTCTGAAAAACAAGGCTAGGTTGGTGGCCAAAGGATATCAACAAGAGGTGGTATTGATTTTGAGGAATCCTTTGCACCGGTTGCACGCATCGAGGCTATAAAAATCTTCATCGCCAATGCCGCCAGTAAGAACATGAGCATCTATCAAATGGATGTCAAGAAAACATTCCTTAATGGCGAGTTGAAGGAAGAAGTCTATGTTAGTCAACCAGAGGGTTTTGTTGATCCAGATCATCCGACACATGTTTATCGTCTGAAGAAGGCTCTCTATGGTTTAAAGCAAGCTCATTGGGCGTGGTATGACACCTCGTCATGGTTTCTTCTAGACAACAAGTTTTCCAAGGGTTCAGTTAACCCGACATTATTCACTCAGAAAACAGGCAAACATATTCTTCTTGTTCAAATATATGTAGATGATATCATATTTGCCTCGACCGACCCTAAAGCATGTGACATACTTTCTAATGATATGAGTTCAAAATTCCAAATGTCAATGATGGGACAAATGTCTTTTTTCCTAGGATTACAAGTTTCTCAAAGTCCCGAAGGCATTTTTATTAATCAATCAAAATTTGCTCTAGAAATCTTAAAGAAATTTGGGATGGATTCGTGTGATCCTGTTGATACATGTTGGGAATTATATTTGAGTTGATAAGACAAAACAAGAATGAAATAAAAGGCCTAAAATTGTCATTCAAGAATTC
Organism: Tanacetum coccineum; assembly: GCA_026074375.1. Classification (NCBI taxonomy): domain Eukaryota; kingdom Viridiplantae; phylum Streptophyta; class Magnoliopsida; order Asterales; family Asteraceae; genus Tanacetum; species Tanacetum coccineum. Next base: position 20,171 of record BQNB010088317.1, on the reverse strand, counting down.
TACAAGCTGGTGCAGAATTATTGAAGATTTAGTCAAAGATATCAAAAGATCTCCTTATGAAGAAAGAAGATAACAGAAGATCAAGTTAAATGTTTAAAAGATTTATGTTTATCTCTTTGTAAAACCTATTATCTCTAGTATATAAAGAGATACAAGTTATTGGTTATAGGCATCCAGAAAAGTATATGTTCTCAATCAGAGTCGACTAAAGAAAACATGTGTGTGTACACGTTTGTATAGTTAGTAGTAGACGTCTATCTAGAGTTTAGCCTCAAGGTAATCAAGGTTTTCCTTGATCCCTGTTATAGTTCATTGATGTTACCGTATTATCTTGATCAAATAATATTGGTGCTATGGTGAATGTTTGGTAAAACCTTGTTATGATAATATTGATTTTATGTTTGAATATTCCACCTATGTTATCATTATCCTAGATTAGTTCTTAACAAACTAGAGCTACAACGATCTTTATTGGTTTCCACAATACACCAATGGTGGATCAACTTAAACTGGATGAGGACCCCTTAGAGATTTCAGTTGACCATACTCAATTTTATAGTATGGTCGGCTCCCTAATGTACCTCACTGCCAGCAGACCTGGCCTTGTATTCGTTGTATGCATGTATGCTAGGTATCAGGCATCGCCTACCAAAAAGCACTTTGAAGCACTTAAACGGGTCTTTCAATTTATCAGAGGCACCATTAATTGGGGCCTTTAGTATCTGAAAGACACCGCTATGGCACTAATGGCCTATGGATATGCAGACCATGCAGGTTGTCAAGATACACAAAGATGTACGTTAGGTAGTGCTTAGTTCCTTGGAGATAAATTAGTTAGCTGATCATCAAAGAAACAAAAGAGCACTACGATTTCAACCATAGAGGTTGAATACATTGCCATGTCTAGATGCTGTGCTCAAATACTTTGGATGAGGTCACAACTTACAGACTATGGTTTGCCTTCAATAATATTCCCTTGTATTGTGATAATCGCAGTGCTATTGCTCTTTGCTGCAACAATGTCTAACACTCCCGGTCCAATCACATTGACATCCGACACCATTTCAATCAAGAGCAGGTTGAGAAAGGCGTAGTTTAATTGTACTTCGTGACGACGGATTATCAACTTGCAGACATATTCACCAAAGCATTACCAAGAGAGCGGTTCAAATTTCTACTCCCGCGCCTTGGTATGAAGAGTATGACTTCGGAAACCCTTAAACGTCTTCAGGAAGGAGAAGAGGAGTAAAGGATGGTATTCATATATCCTATGTATATTTGTATATAATTAAATACAAAAAAAAATACAAAAATATGCAACCTATAAAAAAACCATAAAAATTAGAAAAATAGAAAATACCAAAAATATTTTTCAAGACATGTCTTCTGTAAATCGATAACATTTACAGACCTAAAAATCATTCAATAATGACACGGGTCTTTAAATGAAGTTCAAGCGGAAGTTTAAACTGTTTTTAAAACATGTCTTCATGGCTTGCGGTTATTTCAGACTGCAACCCGCTTTTCAATTTACGAAATGCATGTCGCCAAAAAGACAGTTGTTCCTAACAACGGGTAATTAATTTTTCCTGGGCACGGATTACTTAATATCCGTGCATCCAAGGGTTAATGTATGTTTCAGTGCGTTCTTTCTTATTCGGAAGAGAAGTCTTCCTTTTATAAGCAAATTATTTTCTTCTTAATTGATTCTTCAAAATTATTTGTGTTAATCATGGTGGTAAAGTGGTGTTGGAAATTCATCAATTCAGGTTTTTCAAAATAAAGTTTTCAACTCAAACAACGACTACATCTCTTTTAATAGAAAATGGGTCATTGTTTGAGGGGGAGAGTGATTTCAAGTTTATTGCATCAAACGGGTTTCTAGATCACATCATACAATTAATGGAAAAGGTTTTGTAGCAATACGGGGTTATATCTTGAGGGAGGTTAATTATTTTTAACTAAAAGGGCCAAAATTGTCATTAGTTAAAGAGTTTAGGGACTTATGTGCAATATGCTAATTGTTTTTCTAGCTCTATTAAACTACAAGGATTGAATATGCTAATCTTCAAACTTGTTTACCCTAGAATACCTTTAAACCGAAATGTAAGAGTGTTAGAAACCTAAAGGACCAAAACTGCCAATCTCCAAACCTCTAGTATAAATAGGCGGCAGTTTGGTAATTTGGTCAAACCATCATTTGTCAGTCAAAGATAAAAAAACACACACACTCTCATGCAAACCGCCACTAATTCGCCACCCATTGATTCTCGATTTCCGTTGGATTTCTTGCTAAGGTAACTCTAAAACTTCGATTAATACCGTTAGATGATGCCTTAGGTGAAATTAATAGATCCAAAACACATTTAAATGGTTTCAATCTCTAGGTTCGACATAGTTAATAATCGAATCTTCAAATGTTGTTGATATCTATTAATTGGTGATTGGGATAGGTGCGCATAGGGGTGTATAACACTCGATCATTACTAGAATAGGATCAATAAAACATACTTTGATGGTATGATCTAGTCTAGGTTCGTTTTTTGAAAAAAATGCCATGGATTGTTTAGAAACGTGTTTTTACTGTTGGGAAATGATTATTAGGTGTAGATGATGCTTACTCATTGACTTAATTGGCTCCCCAATTGCCTGTGATCATGATTTGATGATTTTTGTATGTAGATTGACTTTTACTAGTCAAAATGCTGTTTGTTATGGTTGATAATATGTTTGTAGTCATAAATATACTTAGGAATGTATTGGAAGCCTCAAATGCATGTCATGTATTGTTCAAAATGGTACTCAAATGTGTTTGTTTGCTAGTTCATGATAGTGGTTTAATATATAGCTGTTTGTCTGTTGGTATTCTATTCTTGCTAGAGGTTTGATCCATGTTTGCTTGATAGCGGTTTAAACTACTTTTCTAGATAGCGGTTTGATCTGTTTTTCTAGATAGCGGTTTGGTTGTATTTTTCCTAATAGCGGTTTGCTTCGATATTCCTGATAGCAGTTTGATGATTAATCAATATATTATTATAAGCAGGTAAACCGCTACGAGGTAGCGGTTTGATGAAGATTATCTTTTATTATTAAAATAATCCAAACCGCTATTCTTCTTAACTGGTAACGGTTTGATTAAAATGAATATAATATTTATAGTTGTTTGGTCATAGTAGTTTGATTTAAATGAATATAATATTCATAGTTGTTTGGTCATAACGATTTGATTGAAATAAATATAAAATTCGTAGCTGTTTGGTCGTGGAGGTTTGATCATTCTGCTACATAGCGGTTTGATTATTTCCCTACATAGCGGTTTGATCATTCCTCATCACAGCAATTTGATTAACTTTCCTCACAGCGGTTTGGTGTCAAGTGGGTAGCAGTTTAGGCCAGAATCTCAAAGTTTTGGCCCATTAGTCCCAATACCCTCTCAAGGCCTAATCCAAAGGCACAATTACCTTGTTAACACCCATTCGAGACTTGTTAACTTGTATGTGTTCATCGGATATCCTTGACCAACATTGTCTTAATATCACCATAATCAATCGAAGCATGTCAATGTTCTCATCTAACATCAAAATACTTATCATGTCTACCTGTCTTTGTTGATATCCTTGTGCATACAAAATGGCTGATGAGAATTTTCCTGCTCCTGCTCCTATAATATTTGATGATCAGATACTTCCTTTTGCTGTATGGGTGCCTATTGGAAAGAGCAACTATGTCTTGGATCTTCAAAAGAAGCAAAAGAATCCAATATTTCAGATCTTTGTGGATATCCTACAAAATACAAACTTCTTCAGAGCATTTAATGCTTTAGCTTCCGTTCCAGCTATCTACATTCAATAGTTTTGGAATACACTTGTATATAAGGCAAAGACTGGGGCATACAGTTTTTAGCTGGATGAAACCCAATTCGTATTGGATGCTAATCTTTTAAGGGAAGCTTTAGAGATAACACCTATTGATCAAGCTCACCAGTTTGTGTCACCTCCGTCGGGTGATGCAATTATTGACTTTGTGAATGAGCTGGGGTATACAGAGGTAATTCACTTTGTGTCAAGAATGGCAGTGAATAACCTGTATCAGCCCTGGAGAGCAATATTGTCTATGATCAACCAATGTCTCACAGGCAAGACTTCTGGACATGATAGGCCCAAATACCCAGTTCTTTAGATGTTTTAGGGGATAATCATAAGTATAAATGTTGACTATGCTGAACTTATGTGGGAAGAATTTATACAAGCTATTCAGACTTTTCTTACTGACAAGGCCAATCTGGGCAGTCCCACTAAGAAGGGCAGGAAAGACAAGGCTCACATTATTCCTTATTGTTGGTTCACAAAGCTTATTATCTGTCATTCGGGAAGAACTCATAATATTCACCAAAGATCAGCATCTCTGTTTCATCTTGCTTAAGAAGATCTAAGACTTGGTAATCTCAAATTCATTCCTAAAGGTGAAGATGAAGTCTTTGGAATGCCAATTCCCAATGAGCTGATCTCGAACAATATCAGGAATGCACCGTACTACAATGCTTATTTGAAAATGGTTGCAAAACATGATTAAAAAATTGCAGCTGAAAAGGCAGAAAAGAAGAAACCTGCAACTGCCAAGCAACCCACGCCAAAGCCTGATAAAGAGAAATCAAGCGAACCAACACCTGCACCAAAACCTAAGGTAACCAAGGAAATATCCTCAAAGCCTTCTCCTGCGAAGCATCCAAAAAGGGGTAAAGTGTAAAAACTTCACAAAGGAAAACCTTCTCTCCAACTCATTGATGAAGATGAACTAACTCAACCTAAACCTGAACCCGAACATCAAGGTGAAGGTGAAGTATATGATGTTGAACATGCTATTCAGATGAGTCTGGAGTCGTTTCAGGCTATTCGAGAATCTGTAGCAGAGGCCACCCGACTACTCCCTGTAGTTGAAGGTAAGGGAAAAGAAATCATAAATGAACAAGCTGCACATTCATTGTTAGCCCGGCATACGCCAAAAAGGAGAAGTACCACGGATCAATTCATATTCTAGAGGCGGACTCCAGCTACTGAAGAGGCATCAACTGGACCCTCTACACAACCACAGGATGACACATCAACAAATATAGTTTGTGATTCCCTGTCTCATGCGGATGCTGAAACAGGTGCTGATACAAACATGACAAATAGTAGAGGTGATACTGAGATACTGCAGTTTAGTGATGAACAGGGTAATGATGTGACTGAGGTGGTAAATCTAAAAGACAAGACAACTGAGATTGACGAAGGCCAGGCTAGATCAGACCCTGGTAAAACACCCGAGTCTCGACGCCCACCTGATGATAACAAAATAAACGAAGACCAGGCTGGACCAGACCTTAAAGAAAGCCATGTGGATCTTGGTAGACTAAACCTTGAGCCCACGTACGATGAGTTTATGGCTAATGTGTACCCTAAATTTCATAAAAGCCTGAAATTTCCAGCTGACGAACATGTCATCTTAGAGGATCCACCAACCTTAACCGGGACTCTCCCTTCAATGAAGAATCTGGAGGATGCATATACTATTGGGGATCAGTTCTTTAATGACAAATCCACTAAAGATAAACCGGGAAAACTCAATGTGGAAGCAGAAGTGGTCTCCATGGTCACTGTTCCAATTTATCAAGTGTCTTCCTTAGTTCCACTACTATCCACACCCATTATTGATCTCTCACCTCCTAAACTTGCACCATCTACCACTCAAGTACCAATCTTTACAGCAACAACAACGACTACAACAACAACCCATCTACTTCCACCTCCTCCACAACAACAAAGCATAGCAGATTCTGAGCTAGTTGCGCATGTCACAGCACTTGAATAGAAATTCGCTGCATTTGAGCAAAATAGCAAAACTCTTGATAACACAACTCAGAATCTCGGATCTAGGGTTTTTACCTTGGAGCTTAGGGATCTGCCTTATAAGATTGATGAAACTGTTTATGAAGCTGTCAAAGAGGTTGTCCAAGTAGCTCTACAAGCTCCCCTTTATAGATCGCTTTAGAGACTTGCCCAAAGCTGATATGAAGGAAATGTTTCACCAAAGGATGTTTAAGAGTCATTTATACAAATCAATTCCTGAACATCTTGCTCTCTATGAAGCTCTTAAGGCATCTATGAAACGGTTACAGAGGGACGAATTCTTTGCTGAACGGGATAAGTCCCGCAAGAGATGACATAAAGATCAAGACCCTCCTCCTCCTCCACCAGATTCTGATCTCAGTAAAAAGAAATGACATGACTCTGTTGATTTAGGCTCATCATAGCCCCTAGCTCCATAGTCATCTGCCTGGAAGATGACTGACACTAGAGATGCTCCTTCAAGCTCCTCCAAGCAACAGTCTGATCCCCATTCAGAACAATCTATCGAAGATATACCAATGCCAGATACTACAAATATATATGATTAAGAGGACACTGGTTCTGCACACCTTCCAAAGATCAAGCCAAGGCTAGAATGGTTAAAGCCTATTCCAGAGGAAGACAGACCTGAATCTCCAAAACCAGACTGGTCTGTTCCTTCAAATGACTTGCCTGAACCAAAGAACAGCTGGGCAAATGCACTCGCCAATTCCTACAAAGATCTAGAGGAAAACAAGTTACTTTGGAAGACTAGTGATATGGGATCATTCATCACATGGTTTTGCAAAAGGATTGGCAAGAAGAAGCTCAATAAGTCTGATTTAGAAGGCCCAACTTACAAGGTAGCCAAAGCTTTTAACGAGCACAACATCTCCCTGCAATTCTAGATAGAAGAGTGTTACCGAATGCTTTAAATCAAGTTGATTTGGTTAACCCTGACGGCCATCGGTTGGTGCCTGATGTGAGCAAACCGTTACCCCTGGGAGGACCACCATGTCAGGTAACCATTCAGTCCCAAATCTTCTTTAAAAAGGATCTAGAGTATCTCATGTCAGGTGACAAAGGCAGAAGATCAGCTTTATCTATATCCAAGCTGAAAGCAGCTAAATATCTAGACTTTAGACTTGAATAACTAGTGCCAACACTATGGATTAAGAGTGAACGAGAGTATGATATTAGCGCTGCTTATGGTATCTCTCACTGGTGGTTCAAGCGCAAAGAATTCTACATCACAAGACATAGTGCCCCGTCTGATCGCAGTACAGTCAGATCACACATGCGTGTTCTCAATGTCGTCAGTCTCAAGACGTATGCAAGATATGGGTATTCCTTCCTAAAAGAGATTGTCCTTCGCAGAGCTGACTACAAAGAATACAAGATCTCAAAAGCTGACTTCAAAAATCTGCATCCAAATGATTTTAAAGATTTGTACCTACTTCATCTTTAAGGTCAGCTCAATCATTTATCTGGTGCCGACAAAGTTCATCTCTTCAACGCAGTTAACTTGTAGATAAGGAACATCATCATTAGAAAACGTATGGAAGGTCTGCAGCTCAGGATTGAGAGTTATCAAACGAAACTTAATCTCACTCAACCAGATTGGGATGCGTATGACTTTCTGTTCAAAGAAGACTACACCATAGTTAACAAGCCGAGGGCAGTAATCTACAGAGACAAAAATGATCAAAAGAAGATGACGCGAGACTGAGGTGCACAAGTTCAGTGATGGGACATTGCAAAGGATTCTGGTCAAGCTAGACCACATGGTTAAAGACTTCAAGCTGTACGAGTACAATCTGGGCATGGAAACAAGAGTTTCATCTGAGATCGATAGAAGGTGGAGTAAGGAGTTTATAGAGGTGATCGAGAGACATCTCAAGATCAGAAGAATATTCAGGAGTCTCGAATGCTTTGTTGGTGGAAGGATAAGAGATGTTAACTACAGATTTATCCAGAGAACTGAATGATTTTATCATTCCGATACTTAGGTCAATATCATCTTATCTTCTATAATATGTCTTGTACATTCTTATCATTATGTAGTGTATCTTTAAGTGTTCAGTGACAAGTATAAAGTTTTTCAAGAGATTCTCATTAAAAATCAAAATCTTTCAAATTTTTTATACTTGTCATTCACGCGTACCCTCATTGATTAAGGGGGAGCAATAATATGATCCCCATTCGGCTTGTGAATAATCAACACATTTTGCTGCCAGTTTTTTTTCCAACATATTTGAATCCATTGATATCCAAAATATCAACAGGTTTGAAATTTTTGATAAGGGGAGAAAATGTGATTTAAATATGAAAACTGATAAAAATATGATTTTGTGGACTTATGTGTATACTCTATCCTCCGTGTGCTAAACATTTTCGTTTAATCGATGCACATGTTAATGGGGAGCGGTTTTGAAAACTCAAACACAATCCAGGTACTAAAAGCTTTGATAGTTATATCAAAAGTACCTGATTGAATTTATCAATTGGTTTTTATGGCAAGGTGAACTGTACCAAAAAGACCGACCATGTATTTAATTTTATCGAAGTTATAAGGTTGGTAAGGTTAGGTATTAGTTCCCATGATCCAGCCAAAACCGGAGGGATCTACCTAGGGACAATCCACTAGTTAGTGTAGAAGTCCTTAGGTATAACATAAAAAAGGAGTAAAAGTGAGAATAAGGGAATAGTGCCGACTGAGATGGAGCTAGTACTGGAACAAACCCAACAAGGTACTAGTCATGAAGTCTCAGTAAGTACTGAAGGGGTTGAAGAATGAAAAAGAAATCTAAGGATAAAGGGTGTAAAGAAAGAAGCTCTCCATACACTTAGGCAGAAACCGGGTCAATACATCTGCTGTCAGAATCACAATGATGATTGCTGACATTGAAGACTAACATCATGGACCTAGTGATGTAACGCACAACCCTCCCTAGCCACTCAGAATCTCTCAAAAGATTTTTGTTTCATTTTTGACAGAGACTAAACATGTTATCTATTGACTTTCTCACTCTGAGTTAGTTGATATTGAAAAGGTAGCAGTTCGCTCCAGCCTCCGATTACTAAACCAAAATGCACAATTAAGTCTAGAGCCAAGAGATCATCAATTAATCTCATTAGGACACTATTCCATTTTACTTGTTCTTCACACACTGTGAAAACAAGGATTATCATAGGAGTCCTACGCATTATCCTTGTTGCTAGAACATCCGAGTGATACCTAAGTATCACAATGAAGATGGAAATCCTGTTAGAGCCAACATCAAACAAGCTCTTGGTAGGTGACTTGTGAGATCCTAAATGGATCAAACTTGTGTCAACTGGAAAGAACCGATGGTGCTATTCTACAAGAATCAAACTTGTTCCAGTATAAGAATTGACGGTTAATGAACTTTGACAAAAGCTTAAAACTCTTGATGTGTTACAAAAACCATTTTACTAAGTAACACGTCGACTGATTTTCAAATCATTTTTTCTCTTTATTGCTAATTGTTGTATTACAGGTTCACGTAAAGATGGAGATGGTGTCATCCTGTGCCGGCAAAGACAAGTTCATTACCGCATGCTCATACTTGACCAACACATTCAAAGAAATCATGAAAGCTCAAGCATATGTTTCTAATCTTCCGCAACTCTGATATCACACGTCCTTCTTGAAGTGGCCAAGTATTAAAGTTAAAGAAATTCAAGAACAAATTATTCAAGTTTTCAAGATCAAGAAAAGTATGAGCATGTCGGTCCGCAAGTCACAAGACCACAAGATGGCGAAAGATCACAAGACAATGATTAGAGATTAGATTTGGCTGATGATCTCATGAAAGCTCCATATCACATATCAAGTTTAAACATAAACCACAAGACAAAGACCACTATATCAAAGTACAAGATATCAAGTGAAGAATCAAAGACTACGAGTTGAACGAGATCAATCAGAAGATTGCTAAGCTTAAGTTAGTATTTTCTAGGGTGACCTCCCTTAGGGGGAGATTTTTAGATATTAAAAAAAGACTCGGCCACCCCGTGTATTTTACCGTTTATTATAGCTCGTAGTTAATAGTTAATCATATGATGTTCGGTATTGGGCTGGGTAATCTAACCCAATGTGTAAGCCTATGCTAAGGCCTTGGGCCGGTTATGTAAGCTACTATATAAGCCGCTTCCATGCCTTGGAAGAGGTGGTTAGTTATTTCATTATACAAGTTACACTTTCTCTCATTAGAAAGTTTTTCTCTCTAACTTTCTCTCTATAGACTTGGCTAATTCATCTATCTTCCAATGTGTTATGATTTCTAATATCCTACAAAAGTCAATTAAGTCTCGAGTGTAAGCAATTTGTTCCTCTATGTAGTCTAAATGGTAACATCAAAGTCAATTAAGTCCCAGATGTACCCATTTAAATTGTTTCACCAAAGTCAGCTAAGTCCCGAGTAAAAGCAATTTATCCCGCTGCATAGTTAAAATTGTAACATCAAAACGATAACATAAAAAATCAACCAAGTACCGGATGTACACATTTCTCCCTCCAGGATGATGACTAATTGAGGAATCATCCTACACATGTGTAAATCTTATGCTAACTAGAACTGCTTACTTAGCTTCATAGCCCGTGATTGCATAAGCAATACACTGTGAGAAGATGTCGGTACTCTCTTTACAAATCTCTCTTGATCAACCCGATCTAAACCTCCTTATCTATTTTGTAGGCTAATACTGATGACTACTGATGGAGACAACCCGATGAAACAAACCCGAGAATTAAGCAACAATCCCTGACTTGTGACTTAATCTTGCACTATCCGTATGACGAAGAACGGTGTAGAGACAAATCTCTAAGTACCATATACCCGCACCAAAGTATATAAAAAATATAACACCTCTTCAAAAACTCTTCAAATACGTGAGACACTGAGTACTACAATGTAACTCCTTAAATCAGATATAAAATGATAAATCAAGTCTTCATCACAAAACGTATATGCCCGAAAAAGTCATCTTTGTTGTAGACAAAAACAAAGACGAAATAAGTACACTCCCCGTGAAATATTACTTCAATCCCAAATAAGTCACATCGTACAAAAACCCTGCGGTCATTAAAGTTCAATACTCGCCATTATGAATGAAGGTGAATTTTGATAAGGATCGTTTTAGTGTAATATATTGTATTTGTTGTGTTGTTGTTCATGATTTTTGATGTGTCATGATTGTTACCGGATATCGGCTCTAAAATTTTACCATAAAAACGGCCGTCCAAGTAGTAAAACCCGATCACTTATTCTTTTCCCGTCATGATGTTATTTTAATACCCGGTCCAATCCGATAATACTAGACCAAACTTAACTCAATAGCATCGGCCTAATTAATTATAATACCAGCCCATCACCAACTTAATACACAACTAATTATTAAACCATAAATTTGATCCAACACAAAATACTAGGCCAATGTATTAACCTCGCAGCCCAACACCATCTATCAACTAGTTAATATAGCCGGCCTAATGTTTTGTTATAACACGGTTTACAAAAAGCCCAAACCAACATACCCGGCCTGCCAAACTATTCCATACCCAATCCATGTTTACCAAATAACCCTAAATATATATCCCTAATTTTGCTCCATAGCTAACCCTAATCCATAACCATACAAAAATGCAGTCACATTTCCATCTATCCAACTCCCTCCTCTTTCACCGAATGCATCTGATAAACTCAATCCCACATTTTTTCTTCTTCGAAGCACATACATCATCAAGGATGATGAACATCATACCTTGTATAGTTGTCACTATCGTATCTTTAAGATCCAAAAGGGTCTCAGGTAGGTTTTGATTGGATGTGTGATTTGAGTGACCGAAAATAAAGAAGAGATAAGACACTCTTGTCTTTATTCATTCTTTATAATTTTTCAAAGATTAAACAATAAGAAGCTTTGCTTCAAAGATCAATGATGAGATTTTCATTCGTGTACATGATCTATTGAGGGTCTTGAATGAATTGAGACACGAAAAGAAATGAAACTGAGATTTTTTTCATTGTAATCCGTTTCAAGTCGTGTAGTTGATTGGAGATGGAGTTGATATTAAATGTGACGATAGGTTAGGATAGATGTGGATTTGTTGGATTGATATTGTGACGTTGGGTTGATTGATGTTGTAGGAATTGATGTTGTTTGATGTAGGTTGTGGTTGATGTTGTTATGGTTTGAGTTAATTCGCGTCAGTCTAGTCTTTTGTCCTTTTCTCTTTAACCTTGACTTAGTTGAGTTGATTATTCGGTTCTTAATGTCACAGTTGCATATCTGGTTGACAAAGACTTGTTGTGAATCTGGTTGATAAAGGAAATGCGTATGCGGTGAACTTTGAACCTGCGTATCCGGTTGAAGTTTAAACCTGCGTATCTGGTCACAACTAAGAATTACGAGTCCGGTGATGCTTGTAAACTGCGAGTCCGGTTCCTTCAACAATTATACTAACGTGCTTGTAAACCGCGAGTCCGGTAAGCTTGTAAACTACGAGTTTGGTGATGCTTGTAAACTGCGAGTCCGGTTCCTTCAACAATTGTACTAACATCCTTGTGTTCTTGCTTTTGTCTTCTTTAGAAACCAACAAAAACTGAAACGTACAAGAAAGCTAAAAACATGGATCTATGTTACCTTGTTTTTTTTCAAACCTGTGAGGACCACAAGCAAAGGAATAAGCCACCCAAAATAAGCTCTAAAATAAGCTACTGTTTAAGCAGTTTTAACCCACTAAATAAGCTTTGTCAAATAAGCATAAACACCAATAAGCTATGATTTGAAGTTGGTAATGAACGTTCAAGATTAGTTTGTGTGTAGACTTTGTAAATAACGAATAGACAAGAAATAAGCTCATGACAAATAATCTCTGATAAGCTTTCAAAAAGTAGTTTTCATCAAGAAAAAACTATGAACGGTTTGAACAGATAAGAAAGAAGAGAGAGAAAAACTCGTGTCAAATATAGCTATTTGAACAGATAAGAAAAAACTTATGTGTAGACTTTGTTAAATATAGCTATATGTGATTTTTTGACAGAAATGTGCGTACCTTTTATTAAAGTAATAGACAAAATAGAAAAAGACAGAAAATAAGTCGAATGAAAAAATAAGCCAATAAGCCGAACTAATAAGCTTAATATAACTACAACTAAAACACTAAACCTAACCTTGGCTCTTGATGCCACATGCTATAAGATACAAAACACCTTATCGGGGGGTCTTGGTTGATCAAAGAACATAAGATGAGACATTATGTTTTAGTGAGAGAAAGTAGAGAGAGGGTGAGATGAATACAAAAAGAGGAATATTAGATTAGAAAGAAAAATGAAAAATGAACATCCACACCCCTCATGGAGAGCCATGAGGGGCATTTATACTAGAAACAAAAACAAACTATTCCTAGTTAACAGAAATGACCCCTGCGTGGTACGCAGTGTCCAAGACTAGTCCAATTCACATGTAAGACGCCAACTTCACTAAAAGTGAGGCTAACATCAAGGATCTTCATTCTGAAGTTACTACTTTGGATAAAAAGCTTGAGATGGCTCAAAGAGATTATAGTGTTTTGTATCAGGAGAACAAGGAGTTGCGTTCTTGAAATGATGTTTCTTCTAAGCAGCTAAAGAGGTTCCAGGCTCAGCTTGCCGATGCTAAGGCTTCTTCAGCGAGGTTGACAGATGAGTTGGCACGGACCGAAGCCAAGCTCTCTGATAAGGCCCTTATTGAATGAACTTGCCCTAGAGAGGTCTAAGTCCTAAGAGTATAAAGAGGTTGCCGATGGCTTAAGGGTAGAGGTTACTCGTTTTATTGGTTTTGGTGTAAAGTATCTTGTTTGAAGGTTGCTATCGAGTGATGAGTTCCATGCTGCCCTTGCTCATATTGCATCTCTTGATATATCTTATAGTGTTGAGATGGGATTGCGTATAGGACGTACTGACACTAAATTTGAAGTGGCTGTTTGAAATGTTTCTAACTTTTCTGTTGGTGCTAAAGCTGAGTTAACAAGGCCCTTGTCGCCTTTCCATCCATCCTGTTTCCTTTTCTTGGTAAAGTTGTTGCAGTATCCGAAGGTGCTCTTTCTGAAGTAACCAAGATTTTTCCGGACAAGCTTGTTCGTTCGGCCACTCCTGCTTTTAGTGCGCCGCTTGTTGTTAGTGAAGCTCTGGACCAAGCCCCTGTTGATCATGCTACCGATGGCTTACCTCCCATTGTTTAGTTTACTTTTTATGTAAGTTTGATAAACTTTATGATGTGTAAGTATTTTGAACAGTTGCGATAGTTTTGTTGCTATTGTCTTTTTTGGTGGTGTTTTTCATGCACCCTTCCGGGTCTTGTGTTTTGACCGGGCTATGTTATTATATGTTTGTATTTAACCTTTCTCCTTGTGTTGTGCCTGCATTATGTTTCTGTTATATTATTCACATGCTACGTTCATGTTTGTCCTTTGTATTTGTTTGTTTCTTAAGACGCGACAAAGGTATAGGCCAATGTAGAGTATTAGCCAACTCCTTGCGTATTAAGCATACATAATCTAGACAATTTTTATTAGAACTTATGTAGCTTGTATGGTTCTCCTCCTTGGACATAGCTATTCATCGGAGAGCTTACTTGTTAGGAGGGAAGACTTTATGCTTCCTCCTTCCATCTGGCGAGTTAGCGTGTTTCTCTCTTCGCCCATATTGTGGTACATTATTTCATCCGGAGGTAGCGAGCCATCCGATGCACTTGTGTTTTTATGGACTTAAAATTTACTCTTTCATATCATTATGAGCACATACATTGGGCCTGCTGCTTTCGGTTTGTTTTAAAAAGAATTTTACAACGCAACGTTTTCCCTTCTTTCCTCTATTTCCTATTACATGTAATACTTTTGTAAGTTACTTAAGTGCCATGTTCGTGGTATTTCCACTACTTCCATAGATCGGATCTTGTAGGCACCTATGCCATATGTTTCGATGATCTCGTATGGTCCTTCCTATTTTAGCCCGAGTGTCACACCTCGCCAAGGTGGAAACGCGAGGCGCGATGAGAAATGGAATCATCACAACACATTGGCGTCTATATAGAGAAACTAAAACATGCATAAAAATACAAGGTATAGACATACAGTGTCCTGAAAATACCCAAACACATCAACAAAATCCAACAGGCATCTGACATTGAAATAAAGGCAGTTCACGTCAATGTCATGACATGCAAACATTCATACTTCCTAACAAAGCAAAACAAATAACCTTCATCGTCCAATACAAATAATGAAATATAGATAACTAAACTTCGCGAGTTGCCTACGGTCCATCTAGCCACTTTTCTTAACCTTAACCTCATCTTGCTGAATACCTGAAAATGATGCTTATACGTCAACACAATGGTTGGTGAGAAACATAGGTTTTCGGACACACATATTCAATCCATTACCAAAATCATTATCCAAATTATTGTGATTATAAAACAATACTTTCGCATGACAATTATGCTAACTAACATACAAGCTAAAATGCAATTCAATCCAAATCCAAATAAATCAAACACCAAGCAAACGACCTCAATCGCTCTTGGATCAATCTAAATCCTTTTCCCTCTCTCTTAAGCTAGAGATACCTGCAAGTAACCCTCCTGACTAGACAACATCTCAATATCGCATTACATAACTAAATCTCTTTCCCTCTAGCTCAGGCCATGGATACCCGCAAGTAATCCACCTAACTATGCAACATCTCAATATCACATCACAAAAAATGTAGCACATAACGCATATCAGTCACATAATAGTCCATGCATTTACACTAACATATAATCACAGCAATCTAAAACTCATTTCAACACTTGCATTATTTCTATCCCAAGTTTAAAACAATGTAAAAAAAGTAGGACTATGTAACTCACCTGAATGCTAAAAACGCAGCTTCCAATTCCTATCACGCAACTATACAAATAAATAAACACGGTTACACGCGACCACGCTAAAAGCTCTAGTCCATGTAACACACATATGATTTAAAGAAAACTAAATAACTAGGGTTAATGAACATACATAAACCTTTATTCTTGAACACTAAATCACCAACTTGCTCTTGATAAATTTTTTATTTTTTTTCTTCTTTTAGGGGGCTTCGACCGAACACAAAGAGAGAGGGAGAGAAAAGTGATTTAGGGTTTTATTGGTTTTGTATTTATAATTCTTAGAATCCGAATTATAGTCAAACTTTGTTTCCTCTTTTTTTTCTTCTCTTTAAAACCGACCGACTAACACCCCTTTATATATGTTTATTTATTTATTTATTAATTAACTAATTATCTTTATTGCCTTAAGTTTTCATAAAAACCTAAGCTAATTTGTGTAAACCTTTTACATAAACACAACTTACTTAACTTTCTAAAAATAAATTTTCATTTCACATTTCACTTTCTATATTTAGAAAGTCTACCTTAAATATCCAAATTTCACTTACTTCACTTATTTCCAACATGACACATTTCCCAAAACCGCTTAACACAAACTCATCCAACTATTTATGTATCATTACATGAAATACGCCTTTCCTTTCCATTATCACTATAAGTGAACAAATGGAATACTCATCACCAAACACAAATGCACTCAAAATGAGATGATCATACACCTCAAAACAATATCATGCACCTATTCAAACCACTTAGCACACATTTAATACACATAGCACATAAGAATCACACAAAATAAACTCTTAGCCATTTCTAAAGGTATCACTAACCTGATTAAATCACAGATGTTACAGTATCCCCTCCTTGAGGAAATCTCATCCTGAGATTTAACTAGCAGGCTTAACAACTCGGTTTACGAACAACTATAGATACTTAATCCTCATCTGATCTTTATGTTCCCAAGTAAACTCAGGACCACATTTCAAATTCCATTTAACTTTCACTAGTGCTATCTTCTTACGTTTTAACTTCTTAATTTCTCGATCCATAATCTCTACAGGTTCCTCGACAAAACGAAGTGTCTTGTCGACCTTTATCTCATCCAATGGCACATGCAAATTAACATCTGCCAAACACTTCTTTAGGTTTAACACATGAAAGGTGTCATGCACACTACTCAACTCCTTAGCTAACCTCAACCTATAAGCTACAAGGCTAATCCTTTCAAGGATCTCAAACAGTCCTACATATCTTGGTGCTAACTTACCCTTCTTTCCAAAATGCACTACACCCTTCCAAGGCGACACCTTTAATAATACCCGATCACCCACCTCAAACTCTAACGGTTTACATCTCTTATCCGCATAGCTCTTTTGACGATCTCTAGCCGCTTTGAGCTTTTCCTTTATCAATACTACATTATCTTTTGTCTTTAGTACTAACTCAGGTCCAATCACACTGCCCTCTCTAATCTTTGCCCATAACATAGGTGACCTATACTTCCTACCATACAAGGCCTCAAACGGAGCATACCGAATGCTCGAATGATAACTGTTGTTGTAGGAAAACCTAGCTAATGGTAGGTGGACATCCCAACTACCACCAAAATCTATAACGCACACCCTTAAAATATATTCCAAGGTCTGAATTGTACGTTCGCTTTGTCCATCTGTCTGAGAATGATAAACAATACTCAAGTCTAATCTTGTTCCTAACGCTTTCTGTACCGTTT
Organism: Tanacetum coccineum; assembly: GCA_026074375.1. Classification (NCBI taxonomy): domain Eukaryota; kingdom Viridiplantae; phylum Streptophyta; class Magnoliopsida; order Asterales; family Asteraceae; genus Tanacetum; species Tanacetum coccineum. Next base: position 2,636 of record BQNB010088317.1, on the reverse strand, counting down.
GCTAAAAGTATGAAGTAAATCACCCACCTCAATCCGAAATAATTGACACAGGCACTCCATGTCGTGCCACAATTTCATCAATATATAATCTTGCCAACTTCTCTGTATTAAAATCCTCACGAATTGCTAGGAAATAAGCCGATTTAGTAAGTTTGTCGACTATTACCCATATCGCGTCATGCCCACTTCTTGACCTAGGTAACTTGGTAATAAGATCCATAGTGATCTTGTCCCACTTCCACTCTGGTATCTTAGGTTGTTGCAGTAAACCTGAAGGTCTTTGATGCTTAGCTTTCACTTTTGCACAAATCAAACACTTACTAATATAGATAGAAATATCTCTCTTCATTCCCGGCCACCAATACATATCACGAAGGTCATGGTACATATTATCCGCTCCAGGATGCACAAAGTACCTAGACTTATGGGCTTCGTTCAAAATTACCATTCTCACATCTCCTACTAAAGGAACCCATATCCTATCCATAAAATATAAACTTTCATCTTCCTTTCTTTCCATATGTTAATCTAAACCATGTAGCCTTTCTGCAAGAATGTTCTCCTGTTTGAATGCCTCACTTTGGGCTGCCAATATTATCTCCTTCACTCTAGACTGAATGGTCATAGCCATTGCTCAAACACGTCTAGGTTTCACCCGTTCCTTCCTACTTAACGCATTAGCCATCACATTCGCCTAACCAGGATGGTAGAGAAACTCACACTCATAATCACTAATCAACTCGATCCACCTCCTTTGATACATATTTAACTCCTTTTGGTTGAAAATATGCTGAAGGCTCTTATGATCCACGTAAATGACACTCTTCGTGCCATACAGGTAATGCCTCCAAGTCTTAAGAGCAAACACGACAGCTCCTAACTCTAGGTCGTGTGTGGTATAATTCTTCTCGTGAATCTATAGTTGTCTCGATGCATAGGCGATTACCTTGCCTCTTTGCATGAGTACACAACCTAGTCTTTGATTCAATGCATCGCAATAAACTATAAAATCTTCAACTCCGTCCGGTAATGACAAGATATGAGCATCACACAAATTATTCTTCAAGGTCTAAAATGATTCTTCCTTTTTTCGCCCCACTCATACTTTTGGTTTTTCTGAGTTAGCGAAGTGAGGGGTTTAACAATCTTGGAGAAATTCGCGATGAAACGCCTATAATAGCCAGCTAATCCCAAAAATGATCGAACTTCTGACGGCGTAGTAGGAGCTTTCCAAATCTTTACAGCCTCTATTTTACTTGGGTCTACGTGAATACCAATCTGGTTGACCACATGTCCAAGGAAATGCACTTCTTGTAGCCAAAAATCGCACTTAGAAAACTTTGCATAGAACTTCTCCTTTCTCAGTAACTCCAACACCAACTTCAAGTGAACTTCATGCTCTTCCTTCATCTTTGAGTAGATCCGAATGTCATCAATGAAGAAAATGACAAACTTATCTAGATACGGTTTGCACACCCGGTTCATCAATTCCATAAAGACTGCTGGTGCATTGGTCAACCCAAATGGCATAACCGTAAACTCAAAATGTCTATACCTCGTTCGAAATGTTGTCTTTGGAATATCATCTTCATGCACACGTAGCTGATGATATCCTAACCAAAGATCTATCTTAGAGAAATAACACGCTCCTTGCAGCTGATCAAACAAGTCATCAATCCTAGGGAGTGGATAACGGTTTTTAACAGTTAATTTATTCAACTCCCTATAGTCGATACATATTCGAAAAGATCCATCCTTCTTCTTTACAAATAACACATATGCTCCCTACGGTGAATGACTATGTCGTATGAAACCCTTGTCTTGCAACTCCTGAAGTTGCCCAAACAATTCTTGCATTTCCGAGGGTGCCAAACGATAAGGAGACTTCGCGACCGGCGACGCTCCAGGAACTAAGTCTATACGAAACTTAACTTGTCACTGTGGAGGTAGCCCCAACAAGTTTTCCAGAAACACATTAGTAAAGTCTCGCACCACGGGTATATCACTTATCCTAGGTTCATCTATCTTAGCATTCATTAGGGCTTTGACGGCTCCCAATGTACGTTCCCCATAAACTCGAAGTATCCCACCCTCTTTTATAGGTATATTTATTACTTTCTCATGACACAATATAACAGCCTTATTCTTGGACAACTAATCCATCCCACAATCACATCAAAACTTCCATGTCCCAATGGTATCAAATCTATAGTGAACAAGGAATTTCTTAGTTCTAGTTTGCAATCACGGATAACTTTATCAACTTCTACACTCTTACCATCACCTATTTCTATCACATAACCAGGGTTTACAGTACAAGGATCCACATTTTGTAAAGGCGCAAACTTAGTAGAAATAAAACTAAAATCATCTCCAAAATAAATAAAAACAGTAGCAAATTGATTTGTAAAGAAAATGTACCTGTCATAACTTTAGGATCCTATAGAGCCTCTACTGCATTCCCATTAAATGGCCTTCCTCTTGTTTGATTCCCATTGTTTCGAGTGTTCCTGCTTCCCTCCAAAGCCAACAGGTTCCTTGCTTGTCCAGTTGCTTGTTTCCATTTGAGGCAATCATTGCGAAAATGGTCTAGACTCCCATATTCATAGCATGCCCTCTGATTCTGCCCCATCCTA
>BQNB010088316.1:0-27692 GCA_026074375.1 Tanacetum coccineum | reverse complement strand
TGGGTTCTGACCCTTGCTGTGTATTTTTATATATTAATATATATATATATGTTAATGTTTATTTACACATAAAAAAGAGGGTGAGTTCGCCCGTAGTCACCTCGCTTTTAAAGTTTTCAATGTTTTTAACTCCGCGAGGGGGATATATTGCTTGTTTTGTGAAATTAAACGCAAACTGTTTTTGATACTTGAATATGATTCATTCACTACTGAGTATATGCCTTTTTGTTGTGTGACCGTTAGTTGCCCTATCCGGAGTTTGAATCCGTTGGGACCACCCTGTCAAACGGACATTTTGTAGTTAGTATTAGGAGAAGTGGCATACTTCTCAGACATAATTTCTTCCTACGGGATGAATGTGTTAAGTTTCGGTACACGGGCTCTTTAGTTGGAAATCACTCTTTTTATAATTGACTTATGAGCCAACGTTATACATTTTGTTGGACCAAAATATGCGTTCTAACTGTTATTTATAAACTCTATGAATTCACTCAACGTTTTTAAACATGTATCTCAGGTTAATCGCTGTTGATGGCTTGGATGGGATGGAACGCGGATATCAAGGACAGTGTCTCGGTGAAGTAATGTCATAAACAAAACAAGTGTTTTAGAAATCAAGTCGTGTTGCGACTTTCACAAACAATTTCTATGTTGGTGTTGGGACCTATGTAACTCTAATCTTTATAATAAATAAAATTGTGTTTTGTAAACGTATCTTTGAACGTTTACTAGGACTCGTGTGCATGTATTATGAAGTAGCACCCCAATCATTGTATTTCGATGCGTATCGCAATTTGGGGGTGTTACACTATTAATTTGTCTAGACTCTTAGAAGCATAATCAAAATTTTCAATTTTAAGTTGATTGATTTCTTTTTCTTGCTTAAGCTTTTCTAACTCATTTTTAAGCCTACTAATTTCTGAGTCTTTATATGAGATATCTCTTTTAAGAACAGCAAGTTGCTCACAAAAAATAACATCATTCTTTTTGTAAAAGACAAGTTGCTCTTCTACAAATGCTAACCCTCTTTTATAAGTAGCTAAATTGAACTTAGATTTGTTAAACTCTATTCTTAAATCATCAAATTGAGTTTTAAGAGTTTCAAAGCTTTTTAGACAAGTTTTTGAACAAGTTTTGTCATTATGTACCTCAGAGTCTGAAAAACATAAGATCCATGTTTGTAGGGACTTCATCGTCTGCCATATAGCTCCAGTCAAAGCCAGCTCTAGCAATAGCCACCATAGCTTTAGAAGAAGTTTCTTCCACATTTACAGTCCTTCTAGAGCTGTCTTGATTCCTGTTTCTGTTATCTTGGTTCCTAGGTCCTCTACATTCCCTTGCAAAGTGTCCCATCTTGTGGCAGTTGAAACACTCCACCTTGGATTTGTCATATCCAGCTGTGTCACTCTATTGATAGTGATCTTTCTACCAGTTTTCTTGAAAAACCTTCTTGTCCTCATGCTCAGCAATGCTAACTGCCATTTTAAATCCATCTCTTTTATGTCATCTTTATGGATTTGTTCAAGGTCCTCATATACAAGTTGAGACCCGTTTGGTTGACTAGCCAAAAATGCATAAATAGTGTCATCACTTAAGTTAGCAGTACTAACTTGAGTACTAGTAGTGCTAACTTGAGTGCTAGCAGAGCTGACTTGAGTGTTAGCAGTACTAACTTCATAAGCAGTATTAACTTCATTAGTACTGCTATGGGATGACACAAAAGCCAAATTCTGAGAACTTGAGCTTGAGCTTGTAGTTCCTTTAACCTCTTGTTCAACAATCTTGAAATTGTTGTAGAGATCATCAAAGCTCATTGTGTCTAGATCAAGTTTATTCCTCCAGACCACAACATGAGTATTCCACTCAGAATGCAGACTTCTTAGAAATTTCAAACTGAGATCTTCTTGTGAAATATTTTCACCCAAGATAGCCAGCTGACTTACAATCTTCTGAAGCCTGTTAAAAATGGAGTCAAGAGACTCTGTGCTTGGAGCACTAAAGTTCTCACACATTTGCTTCAGAAGAGTCTTCTTTGTGGCTTCATTACCACCAAATCTTGTTTGTATAGCAGCAAACAAAGTCTTAGCATCCTTGTACTAGTTAAATGCCATTAGATGTTCATTAGGAAGTGCCATCGGTAATATACTTCTTGCCTTCACATCATTCTTTTTTTGAATATTTTCTTCAGTAGTTACAGGACCTGGTATTAGTGAAGTTGAGGTACCATCAGCATTTGTTGTTGTTTGAGCTACTGGTTTGAATGAGTTTCCATTCTTTATGACATCCTATAGAGCATAGTCTTGTACTTAAAAGTATTGCTCAATCCTTAGCCTCCACATATCATATTCACCCTGTTTAAGAATGGGCAACTTTGTAGTAGTATTGGTTTGTGCAGTTTCTAGATCCATCTCTTCCTTGTGAGTAAATAGTTCTTCTTGTTAGTTTCTTCTAGATTAAAGTTTCAGAACACATGCTCTGATACCACTTGTTGATCCCAACTTAAGATCGATTCCTTAGCTTGTAAATGTTAAGTTACTTTGGATAAATCCAAAACAACTATGGTAGAAACTTTGTGAATACTAAAGAGTATGCGGAATCTACTCTTTAATACTTAAAAGAATATAAATGAAACAGTAAACTGTATGAATGTATATTACTAAAAAGCTCCAGTATTATTATTATCAATAATACGAGTACTCTGTGTAGTACTAGGGTTAACAACCTTGAAGCTATATATCAAAACGTATGAATGTGTATGTGTATATATAACCATAACCTATGATCTCCTTTTATACACCAAGGAGTCCTTTATAAGATAACTACAAATCTTCTATAATTCTAAAAGATAACTGCAAATCTTCTAACTTAATAAGATATACATATCTTTTAAAAAAATATCTCATACTTATCCCGTAAGTAATCTTGATAAGCAATCTTCATCTTTATCCTTCTGACAGTAGAAACACTTCTAACAGTTGTAACCAGCAGCATTAACTTTTATTCCAGCAGCACTAACTGTGTACAAGCAGTAGTAACTACTTAAAATATTTTCTTCATTCTTCATTAGCAGTACTAAGTTACACTAGCAGTACTAACTTTATGCTAACAGTTGTAACTTTACTCAAGCAGTACTAATCATACACTAGCAGTACTAAGTTACACTAACAGTAGTAACTTTTATACTAGCAGTATTAACTACTTAGTAGTATTTCTTCTAAGTCTCTAAGCAGCCTTAACTTCCATTAGCAGTAGTAATATATACTGGCAGTAGTAACTCTAACCTTAGCAATATTAACTTCAAGATCATCATGAAGCCTTTTGATCCCAATATATTTTTTTTGAATTTTTTTCTTTCTTTTTCATATTTTTTCATACACTTTTCCTCTGCCATTGCTTAAACATAATAATACATCATGGGGTTTATAGATACACCCCTACACTTGAACTTTTACATACTCTATAATTACAATCTAACTAATGACCCGAATTGAGGTGGATCAACATAACTTGGAGATCATTTAACAAACTTATGGGGGTATTGACTTAACTTTTCTTCCCTATTCTTCCGCGAAATAAATACTACCATGAATCTCAATCATCCCAAAACTGTATTTACAAGGATAAGGACTTAGCAACCGTGTACTCAATAATTAACTTGGGTTAAAACAATAATGTACTAAAAGTGAGTACATACAAGGTAGGCTAAGGCGATTTTGGTGTAACAATTGGTTTAAGGGTTAACAATGCTCTTTAATAATAGTCTGGCTTAACCAGAAAATTACGAGAATCGTGAAAAGGATAAGCTCAAAGGGTTGTACTAGGGGAGTCTTGCACTAAAAATGAGTGCGAAGCACGGGTGTGAGATAGTTATATAGTCGATGTGACAATAATAACAATTATAGGTTTTAAACATGGGTTAATCCTAATGCCTCTTATCTAGCAAATCCTAATACTTACTATGCGGTCTCGGGATGCATCACAAAAACAAATTCTAGAATTTAATACACTATCGGTACACTCATATAATTTAATACCGATACCAATGTTCCAGAAAAGGCGACAAAGACCATACGTACACATCTGTAACGACAGAATAGACACATATGACTGCATTCAAACCTTAACTCAAACAAGCTAAAGGTATAAATTATCTTGGGTATCAAAAATGGATTCTCGAATTCCTATAGATCTAAAGGCGAACCTCACATTTTTGGGGTGGAAATATAAGGGTTTTTGTGCTAGTCATATAAATTCCTATCCATGAGACGCTATTAATACTCGGTTTTCGTCGGTGTGTGTCATAAAATTTTATTAAATTTTGGTTAAAATTACCTTTTATGCTATGTTTTGATATATTACACATCATTTTAAGGACAAAGCAAATAGAAATTGTATGAATAGTTTCTAAGGTTTATTTTCCCCTACACTTAAGTTGAACATTATCCCCAACATTCTATAGAAGTACCCGAAAAACGAATAAAGGGAAAAGAAAACAAGTAAAAGAAACTAGTACTCCCCTGGTTTGCTCAATAATAGAGAAGAAACGTGCGATAACTCTTAAATCTTCCTCCAAGAATCGTCTAATGAAACTTCCTAAGAACTTTCAAGCTTCTTCTCATCAAATATAACTTGTAAATCAAAGACAAAGACAACTACACCAAGCGTAAAATACATAGGTAAATGATAAATACAACCTCATTAACTACGTTTAGACTCTATGAAAGCAATGAAGATAGGATGAATGTGTTAATGTAATTGTGGTTTTCTGCAAGAGTTTAGGAAAAACATAAATTCCAGAAATTATACAAGATTAATTTCTCAAAAATTAAATAAAATTGAATTTTCTTGTTGCAGGCCTAGCGACGCCGTCAGGATTAATCCTGACACCGTCTCCAAGGCTCTGTAAAGATTTTTTTCATTTTCTTCAAAAATCCATGTACGCAAGTTCTCATTAGTTATTTCCTGCAATTTACTGCAAAAACCACAAAATTGATTAACACAATATGACTCAAAACAAACACACATGACACACAGGAGTACAGGACACACCTAAAATGCAAGAAAATAAAATATTGGGTTGCCTCCCAATAAGCGCTTGTTTTTGTTCGAGTTACAAGCCTGACTCTACGCTTATTTGACGCGCAAAAGGTGGGTCTCCCCTACACTTAAGGTCAAGTGCAAGTGATAGTAGCGATACATACCATTTCGATGGAGGTATGCTATGTAGGGTGAAAGCGGTGTGTGAATGGTCAAGGGTTCTACTAGCTTCATCTTAAAGCTACCTGAATCCTTTGGTTTGATGGGTGGATTTGAAGTTGGAGAAAAATTATGACAAATAATCGGGGTTATGTCATTCTCATAGAGATTATGCTCTAACGATTCTTTATCCATTCTGGTTCCCATCATCTTTATCTCGACTTCATCTTCATCTTCATAATCAAGCTTATTTTCCTTAAATGAATGAAGTATTGGCATTTTTAGGTTGGAATTTAGGTGTTGGTGAGGGGTTTTATAGATAGTCGGTTTAATATTAGAAATCATCGAGACCCTATGCATCATGATAGGCTTGAGTGTTTCAGGGGTCATGGTAGGGGTGTGAGTAGGAAATCTAGTGATCTTTTCTATTTTTGTGGGATGAACTCTTTGTGCCTCTATTTTGACCTTTAGGGTTGCTATTAAACTATCCGTAAGACACATAAATGTCTCTTTTGTTTTTCTCATATCTTCCTCTAATTGCCTAACTTGATCCTCCTGATGATCAATTAAATTCAGTCTTCGTGCCTCTAATTCCTCCTGATAAGGCCTTTTAGGAAACGTAAATCCTACCTCATACTCCAATAGCACTTCATTCCTCATTAAAGATTCTACTCGACACTTCATACTTTCTAACTCCTGTTCTAAAGTGGCATTTATGTAGTCGGGACTTCCTTTTTCAGAAAAGATTGGGTCGTTCCACTCTTCTTCTTCGTATTGGGCTAAATCCTCGATGGTTTCCCATGCTTTTTATGGCCTTAGTTTTCTGATTCTCCTGCCTGCTGCATAATCAATGGCCATTTGGGTGGCAGAGTCGACATGTTCGTAAAAAATTTGAACTTGAAGCCATAAATCAAGGCCATGATGAGGGACTTTTTGAAGTAAGTCCTTGAAACGAGTCCACACATCGTAGAGAGATTCATCTTGATGTTGTTGGAACATCAAGATATCATTTCAAAGTTTAGCAGTTCTTCTTGGTGGGAAAAACTGTGCGATGAAACAAGTGGTGAAATCATCCCAAGTCGAGATGAATCCCGCGGGCAGACGATCAAGCTAAGTGATAGCTTGGTCACGAAGAAAAAAAAGCAGAATAGACGCAAACGAGTAGTATTTCTTGTAGCACCATTAAGGTCAATGGAATCTACAATCCTGAGAAAGTCTTTAAGATGTTGGATCGGGTCTTTGGACATAAATTCGTGGAATGCACATCCGTTTTGCACCAACTGGATGGTGTCGGATCGCAAGGGGGACACCTTGGCTCCTTAGGGAAGCTCAATGGCATTTCGATAGTCGGTTTGAATTTTTGTTTCCCATGATGGTCAACGAAAGAGTAGGATTGGTTACGAACAAAAGGAACAAAGAAGAGATAGACTAAAAGAAAGCTACTTGACAAGAAATTAAATCTCACTTAATAGGAATCTTGTGAGTAGACCTAAGATAGGTTAAATCTGAAACCTATGCTATTCCCCGACAGCGGCTCCAAAAACTTGATGCGGTCGTCGTAGGACTTCAACAAGAAGTTTTACAACTCCTATTCAGAGTACCTAACCGTTGTAGTGTAGTAAGGCAAGACTCGGGGGTTGTTATCATTCTCTAGGGAATAGCACTGTGCAGGATAGATCGAATGTTCACTAAGGTCTAAGGGTTGAAGGAAGATTATTTTTGTATTTTTATATTTTATGAAAGCAAGTAAAATTCTGGTTTTAGAGAGGTTTTGGTTTTAAGCTTAATTAAACTAATAAACTAAATAACAATTGTACAATTAAGCGTATTTACCTAGGATGTACTACTCCTTGCTAGCTATCCAATTCTACCTATTGCTTTGCCATCCTTGCGATGTAATGTGTAAGTATTTCCTAGGTCATGAACGAATTACACGAATCTACCGTCTATGTAATATTATGTTAAGGCAATGCACAAGTAAGGTAGTATGAAGACTATTACAATGCCCCTAAGAGTATATTACATGCATTAAAATACTTAAGAGGGATCAACCATATTAGAGGTAAGGTAGTAATGAAACGTTACCGAGATGGTATCCTTTCTACATACACACTCAGCGTTTTTCCTAGACGGTTCTATTGCCATGTAAAATTTATGGCTAGTTTTCTAGAGCCTAACGCGCACATCCATCAATAAGAAGCAATAAAAAACAAGAATTAAAAACTATAATCAATTATACTCATTGAATCTGTCACAAACAACAAGATATAATCAAGTAATGACAAGTTTTATGCATTCCCAAATAAATACTAGATGAATTAGCCAAGCATACGCAAACAGGAGAAATCATTATCAACAAAAGGAATTAAAGACATAAATTAAGATATAAGTGATAATCAAATCATTACAAAATGTTTATAGAATGAACTAGGTCTTCTAAGTTGCTGGAAAAACACCTACCTAAACCTTAGAATCAGACTTAGGGTTGGGGGCTTGATAAAAACGAAGTTATGAGGCTATATTTATAGGAAAACCCTAGGTCGGCAATCCCGATGCCGTCACTAAAAATCTCGACGCCGTCGCATTGTCATCTTTAACTAAGTTGTAGATTTTCTCGTTGTGATCGCATAGACTATTGAATCGATAGAATTGGAGTTCGTATGAATGAGTTATGATCAAAACAATATCTGATACTTCGCGCGCAAGTGGAATAGTCTTCTTTATCTTGTGACATCGAATCTTCTAGGGATTCTTTAGGTCGGCTTCGTTCTAACGCCATCATTAAATCTCTGACGACGTCGCTTTATAATTCGTGACACCGTCGCTTGGAACTCGTGACGCCGTCTCCACGCTCTGTATGTGATTTCTTCAAAGGATTTGGTGTAGAGTCGTAGCCTTGTCCGTTTCTTCTCTAAATGAGCCTAAGTCACGTGTATTTCTTCCAAAAGCCATCCAAGTGCTAAAACATGAAAACAAATGATTAAGCACATAATCTAGACATATTTGCATGATTTACGGGGTTAAATGACCCCGAAAAAGTGTATAAAATGACACATCATCAATTACAAATCCTAAGAAGTGTTTTATACGCTAAGTGTGAGACCTAGTGCTATTTAATACAAGTTCTCAATTGGACGAATTAAATCGAGTTAAGCTGGTGAGACCTTAACCCGAGGCATACGATGGGGCCAAACATGCCAACTTAGCAATGTTATTCTGGATAATATTGACTTGATTTTGAAATTTAATCCTCGATTATATTGCCCATGTCCCCATACAAACTAAGAGTTGCATATATAGGCAATTATCAACCATGATTACCTTTTGAGTTCACCATTGCTAGCAGACCACTGATGTGACGGTGAAATTTCAAGTTGGATCTTAGACTCTTGTTAAAATTAATTGTGTATTTTTATAAACATGGGTAGTTAATTTTTTAAGAGATTAATTTATCCAAAATACTAATATTGAACTTTGCATGTTCTTAAATGTATTAATGCAACGTATACCATAAACAAATGGTTTGTTCTTTACTTGTGAAAGATAAACCGTGTCTATTTTCCTTGGGAAAATAAGACTATTTTCTATACTTTTTACTTGCAAAAAAGTTATAGTAGAAATGAAAGAATTATCCTAAATTCTGAATTGAACTCATACCAAACTTACATGTTAAGTTAAATTATACTTCTTATTCTTTCAAGATGGCTTCAATACCCTTATTCGGTTTTGAAATCTTTGAATCATGATAAGAAACTTGGATAACTAGAGAACTTATGTCTATAGCTACCAAAAATAAAATATCTTGTTGTAATCAATATACATTTATGAGGTTTGATTGGGAGACGAATATGTCACCGCAAACTGGAAAAGGCGACAACTAGAGAACTCGTGTTTATAGTTGTTTCCTTAACCTGGTAAAAGACGCTACACACCCTTGTGGAAAAGTGAGCGGATAGAGGAGGAATTGCATGCCAATTTTCCAAGTTAATGAATAGCTTAGATGGCTAGTATATCATCTATAGAATTTGAACATACTTTATTAGATATCTAAGTACTTGCTTACTAATCCATGTGACTCACATTAGCTATCATGTGTAGATATTCAACAAATGGAAAGATAAATTGCAATTTGCTTTCACTAATGAAGGAACACTCACAATGTTGTCAGATCCAGTGAGCGAAATGCATTTTATGAATATAGGACAAACTTGCAATGTTTTCAAATTTAGTGGAACTTATGAGTTGTTTACCTCATAGGCATCTTACTTTATTTTTGGCTTGGCTTGAAATAATAAATTACTTTCCAAGAGTGAAGCATCTTCATTTAGTAAAGAATCACCATGTATTATCTTATGATAACTTGTTGCCTTTGAGATGTCACTTCCGTTTTATGTTATCTACAACATATTTATGCATGATTCCTTATTAATCGATGAAGTTCTATATACAATAATCGTGTTAATATGTTTTGAGCTTGACTTGATTCATATTCTAATTGTGACACTGCCATATTGTCGATACAAACAAACTAACTAGTGTGGTGTTGTTTTATGAAAAGAAGTTGTATCATGCACAAATGGGAGAAATCTTTATTGTGAGCAAGGAACAACTTACAACAATATGACTAATGGTTTTTCTTGACTGCAAAGTAAGAAAACTATTTCTCTACTAGGACTCCTACACATTTAATGTAGGTAGCCCTATCAAGAGAATATGTCAAGATAAAAAGGTAATGATTATGTTTTCTTGGAAAGTCATAAACATGAAGTTTAAAATTAACTTGGAATTACCATTGAGGCCATGTGTTGGCACTCATTTTTTACTTTAGTTAATAACTGTTATGTCTTCTTGTTAAGACATGGACTGAAACGCGACTTTCTCGACTCTAAATTTAACCAAGAATTGAAAACTTTACGTCAATACATGACCGGGAATGACCTTGTGTCATTCCTTAATAAACTGATCAAAAGTGTCATTAACATAAAATAGACTCAATTAGCTTTCCAACAATATAAAGAACATATTCTAACTCCTTACGGTTTAGTTTTTACGACATAAACAAGATCGACCAAATCTACCAGACCAATCCAGTCTGGAGGCTGGAGAATCAGTCGGGCGGCTGGAGAGAAGCCGGGCGGCAAAAAGCCTTGTCGGGCGGCTTCTTTCGCCTAGACACTCAAAAACGCATTCTTGAGACTTTATTTCGGAAAACTAACTTCCCTAACTCGACATTATACGCTACTATCTCTAACACATAATATATTTATGTGATGATAAGTATTTGTAATGATAATTGAGTAGGAATCAAGGATTGATAATGATGGCTAAGAACATCAAGAACGACATCATCATCAATCCTTGATTCCTACTCAATTATCATTACAAATACCTATCATCACATAAATATATTATCATCATTAAGGGTTTACACAACCCATTATTCATACCCATCACTATCTCTAATCATCATATGATCATATCTTGATCATATGACCTACAATTTACTAATTTTATTCAATAATACTTATCATATAATTACAATAATCTCATTAGTTTACTTATAAACACTTTTTACTAAAAACCCCCCAATTCATCCTTAAGAACCCTAATTCATAATTCACCAAATAAATCAATAACCAAGGATTACTTACTTGCAAGGATGGTTAGTATAAGCTTAACTCTTAATTGGAAACATAATCCTTCATCACTAGCATCATTAAGAACATAGTTTCCCTCTATTCTCCCTCTCTTGGTTCATCCCTCACCAACACCAAAACACCTTCCAGAATTATTTGGAAACCTGGGAATTATCCTAGGATATATGTTAGGTGCAAGTTTTCCCTTTTGACAACTATGGTCCCTCAAGTCTTATCCTTTCTCATTTGGCCACATTAACTTATATAACACATTTATCACATGACAACTTAGTCCTTTAAGTCTATTTCTTCCTAGTTGAGACACATGATATTTTCTAAAACCATTTACATAATATTTATACTTATAGTTTGACTTCCGGGTTGACTAACCAATTACATAACATCTTCCAACTTATAAAAGTCGTAGTCAAACTCATTCTATGGCATTATTGTAAATAATTACTTAAAACCGGTTTTGGGGTGTTACATGTACATTAAGTCCTTTACTTGTGAAAAGACTTATAATGTAAAGTAAAAAAGTTAACTTGTTATGTCTTCATGTTAATACATGTACATGAAGTGATTGACTTGGTTAAAGACTATAATGAATAGTAATGTATTGGATGTTTATGTATACGTGTTAGTACATACACATTAAGTCGTTGACTTGATCAAATACTTATAAAAAGCATGCAATTGACTTAGTAATACTATTGATACCATTACGTTTTAACTTAAGTTGGTAAATAGGAAAAGCAATAAAGTATAAGTTCATCTAATTAATTGTGAGGTTGCCTCACTATTTCAATCTTATTGGAATGCCACAAATTTATGGTATGTCCAACAAGGGTAATCAAACTATATATTGATATTGTTTTGATTCATGATGACCTTAATATATTTAACTCATAAAGAGATCAAGGTTAGATAATTGAGTATGTCGTGGATATACCTAATAAAACTCTAACCTAGAAGGTTAATTAAGACATTATTCTAGTAATAAAATGAGATGAATCTCATTGTGTCTTGATTAAAGTTTTAAATTTGTTAAAATCTCTTGGAGATTATTATTAACAAAATCCTAGAACCGTTAAGTGTATTTTGGAGAATAGTCTCACTTTAGGATATGGGCCTACGGGGGATGTTTAGGAGATTATTATTAACAAAATCCTAGAACTATTAAGTGGGAGCTGTTGGGATGTGCTTGATGAGGTGTCATTTTATACACTTTTTTGGGGTCTTTTAACCCCCTAAATCGTGTATTTATGCCCAAAATAGGTACTTAATCGTTCCTTTTTAGGCATTTAGCGTTTGGAAGGCATTTGGAGGAAATACACGTGACTTGGGCTCATTTGGAGAAAAAACGGACAAGACTACGGACCTACACCAACATCAGCGGCTAGAGACGGCATCATAAATTACATGTGACGCCGTCACAACTCTTACCAAGACGGCATCACAAGAATCCACGACGGAGTCAGAATGCACGACCCAACCCATTATCTAGAATATTATATTCATGACGGCGTCACGATTAAAACGCGACCGCGTCACAACAATTTTCCTATATATACAAATCTATTTTTAGGTTTTAAGTGTGTAACTTTAGAGTAAAACAAATGGACGAACCCTAGTTCGTTTAGCAGCTGTTAGGGACGATTTTAGGGCCTTAAAACCCTATTGTACTCTCTTCAATTCATGTTTTAATCAAGTAAGACTATCTTAATCATTGAATATGTCTTGTTGTGTGATTCTTATATGATCTTACTTTATCTTGAACATGCTTGGCTAAACTTTCTATTGTGTTTATTTATGATTGTATGAAACCTAGGATGTAGATCTTAGTGGTGTTGCTTCTTGTGATGAATATGCATGTTAGGTCTTAGAAAACTAGCTTTTGTCTGTATCGCTGTTGATATGTCTAGGAAAACATGATTGTGTAGAAAGGATATCATCGGGTAACAGTCTTCATACTACCTTGCCCCTTATATGGTTGATCCACTCTTAATGTATTTCAAATGCATTTAATATACTCTTAGGGGCCTTGTAATAGTCTTCATACTACCTTAATTGTGCGTTGCATTAACGGAATATTAAATAGACGGCGGGTTCATGTAATTCGTTCATGACTTAGGAAATAATTACATAGATCATCAAAAGTGTGACAAAGCAACAAAACTAGGAGAAGAAATCTAGGGAGTAATACATGATTAAATAAACACAATCTTTTATTATATTGTTATCACCAGTAGTGTAGAATTATATTTGGTTTAATAGCTAAAACCAAACCAATCTCTCAAACATATGATTTACTGCTTTCATAAAATATAAAAACACAAAAAGAATCTTCTCTCAAGCCTTCCCAACCTATTCCTTGAGTGAACGATAACAACCCCCCGAGTTTTGCCTATACTACTACTACAACGATTAGGTTCTATGCCTAGGGAGTTGTAAAACTTCATGTTGAAGTCCTACAACGACAGCATCATGTTTTTGGCGCCGCCGCCTGAGGAATAGTTAGGTTTTGATCATATTTTAGCTTAGTTCTACTCGCTTGAATCCTTTCAAGTGAGAATTTAAATTCCGAATATTAGCTTTATCGTAGTCTATCTTTTCTTTGTGTTATCTGTTTCGTAACCCATTCTCGTCAACCACCATGGGAGACGAGAATCCTATCCGCACTCTAAGAGACTACTCCAAACCTAACCATGAGGGCTACAGGAATACCATTAAGCTCCTCATAGGGAACAACGTGGTACCTCTTCGATCGACACCATCCAGTTGGTGCAAAATGGATGCTCATTCCACGGACTTCGGTCCGAGGATCCAAACCAACACCTCAAGTATTTCCTAAAACTTATGGACTCACTTGACCTTGACGGTGACAATAGGGAAAGAACGCGACTGCGTTTATTTCAATTTTCCCTTCGCGATCAAGCTAGCAATTGGCTTTAACGTCTTCCAGCAGGATCTATCACCACATGGGAGGATCTTACTACCCGATTCCTTGCTCAATTCTTTCCATCGGGAAGGACCGCAAAACTCCGCAACAATATCCTGATGTTCCAACAACATCATGGAGAATCTCTATTAGAAGCATGGACTCGTTTCAAGGACTTACTCTAAAAGGTCCCTCATCATGGCATAGACTTTTGGCTCCAAGTCTAAATTTTTATGACCATGTCAATCCTGTCACAAGACGAAACATTGACCAATCGGCTGGTGGTAAGCTCCATGACCTTAACGCCGAAGAATCCTAGGAATTATTAGAGGACCTCACCCTCTATGACAATGAAAGTTGGAACGACCCAAAGGATTTCGCTAAGCCGGTCAAGGCAATCGCTTTGCCTCAAGATGTCCCGAGTATATCTGACCGTCGTCTAATCGAGCTCAAAAATCAAGTCCAACGCTTGATGGAAGCTCATATTTCTCTGACACAACCTACCCAAGTGAATGAAGTCACTACCTCATATGAGATCTGCAGTGGTCCTCACGACACTCAGTATTGCATGAAAAATCCTAAACAAGCCTTTGTTGAATACGCATCCTCACGTACCGATGAAGCAGGAGGTAAGTGGTATACTTTCAAGCCCGAGAAAAACAATCTTGGTGACACCTACAATCCATCATGAAGAAGTCACCCAAACCTTAGGTGGAGACAACCCCAAAATTCTCAAAATAATTTTTCAAACCCACCTAACTGGATCCAACCTAACAGTTTAATCCCAAATCGTTCCTTCAACAACCATCCTCAAAGCTTTAACAATCAATCAAACCTTAAAGGATTGGTATCTAATTTCATGGCATCTCAAGACGCTAGACTGTCTAAGTTTGAAGCTGATTTCAAACATCAACAAAGTGAGATGACCAACAAAATCAACACTGTGCTGAAGGCCATCACCGATCGAGTAGCGGGCACACTACCTAGCGATACGGTTAAGAACCCAAAACTGAGTACTTATCTAGTTTTGTCTGCTCGTTCTTACCCAACTGAAGACCCGCAATGCTCAACTCAAACCCACAGTTCGATCAACGCCGTCATAATCCATACCGAGCCACAAAGCGCCTCTTATAATAACAGAGAAAAAGAGAATAAGAAAGAAGAAGACAACCTGGAAAATATCCACGTCGACCCTCCTACACCACCCGATCTATCTGTTACATTCATCACCCAAAAAGTCCTCAAATTCAATTCATTCTTCGAATCAATCAGATTAGTTCCCCCATCATCCAACACTGAACTCATTTACACCAAAGAGGAAGATGGCGACGTAATGTTTATTGAGATCATCCTGAAAGATGACAATTTCCGCTATGAGGAACCCAAATTAGAAGGGCAAGAAGTAGAGTATTTTGACATATTCCCGACTAGGAGTGAACTCGCATATCACAAGTACATCATGTGTGGCCCAATCCCCTCAATATTTCTATGAAACCCCATCATTATGGAAGGATGCCCCTCAAACCTCAAGATACCATGCAACATTGGGCATGTACATGTAGAAAAAGCCTACATTAACCTTAACTCCCCTCTAAATATCATGACCCGAATGATGTATAACTAGATCATGAGGAGAAAACTCAACCCTAGGGAAGATGCGAATAGAGGAGTTTGTAATTTCACATGAAAGATTAAAGGAATGCATGTCTTCGTAGGAAACTTTATCTATATCGTAGACTTCATGATTATTGAGGATATTAGCTCAATTATAGACCCTAGGCTGTCGCAAGTAGTGCTAGGAAAACCTTTTTGTGGAAACATCTAACATGACCCACGACCCACAAGAAGGAGTAGTTAGGTTCACCAACGGAAACAATGAAGTTGCCTATAAGATGCCCTATAAGATAGAACAATACAACTCATTGTCGAACCTTGAGAAAGAGCATACAAAATCAGTCTACCTTAGGAACGAGGAAGACAAGAGAAGATGGGTAGAGTATGTAATGAGCAAGATATTAGGGTTTTACAAAGAATGCCTAGAGCTTGGACCCGAATACCTAACCAAAATAGAAGACGAAGGAGAAGTCACGTAAAAACGTGTGACTTCAAGTCTAGCTACAAGACTCGTAAATAAAGAAAAGCGCTTCTTGGGAGGCAACCCAATTTTACTTTTAACGCATATTAGGAGTGTCTTGTGTGTTTTAATTCTTTATCGTTAATTTTATTATGTTTGAATTAGTTTGTAATCATGCTTTGTTTGTTTGTAACTTCGTCTTATTTGCAATCAAAGGTATTTTGCAACAAAATAAGTGTAGGGGAATCTATCTGGTTTTTAGAACCAAATTCAAACATGCAAAATTAATTGTTTAGATTAATTCGCGTTAGTCTCGCGTCATATGATTGAATTGCCAAATCTCAGGTTTTATGCAGCTATTTGTACAGGAATTAACTTATGGAATTAAGTGCAGGAAGTTTTTCATCAAAAACGAAAATTTCATTTTCACATAACGTGGAGACGGCGTCACGATTTACACGCGACGCCGTCACCACGACACCTGTGACGGGGTCAAGATTTTCCTGACGGCGTCAAACGCCCAGGTCCAGAAAACTTAAAGTTTTTAATTATTTTTGAAAATAAAATGTGCATAACATTTAAAATTTGTAATCTTCTGTTATAAACCTGCAAAACCAATGAGTTTGACAATTCTCTCATCCTATCTTTACTACTTTATTGAGTCAAACCCTAAATTCATATTGTATACCTGTATATCGCACATTTTATGATTGGTATAGTTGTCTTTGTCTTTGATTACAGGTTATATTTGATGAGAAGAAGCTTGGAAGTTCTTAGGAAGTTTCATTAGATGATTCTTGGATGATGATTTAACCATTTATCGCATGTTTCTTCTCCATTATTGAGCAAACCAGGGGAGTACTAGTTTCTTTTACTTGTTTTCTTTTCCCTTTATTTGTTTTTACGGGTACTTCTATAGAACATTGGCGACAATGTTCAACTTAAGTGTATGGTAAAAATAAGCCTTAAAAACTATTCCTTCAATTGCCATTTGCTTTGTCCTTAAAATGATGGGTAATATATCAAAACATAGCATAAAAAGGTGATTTTTACCCAAATTTTAAATTTTTTATGACACATACCGACGAAAACCAAGTATTAATAGCGTCTCATGGATAGGAATTTATATGACTAGCACAATAACCCTCATAATTCCACCTCAAAAATGTGAGGTTCGCCTTTAGATCTTTAGGAATTTAGGTATCTATTATTGATACCCAAGATAGTTTATACCTTTAGCCTTATCGAGTTAAGGAGTGAGCAGTCACATGTGTCTATTCCGTCGTTACAGATGTGTACGTATGGTTTTCATTGCCTTTTCTGGAGCATTGAGATCGGTATTAAATTATATGAGTATACCAGTAGCATATTAAATTCTAGAACTTGTTTTTGTGATGCATCCCGAGACCGCATAGTAAGTATTAGGATTTGCTTGATAAGAGGCATTCGGATTAACCCATGTTTAAACCTGTAATTGTTATGATAGTCACACCGATCATATAACTATCCCACACCCTTGCCATGCACTTATCTTTAGTGTAGGATACCCCAAGTACAACCCTCTGAGCCTATCCTTTTTTACGGTTCTTGTAATTTTTTGGTGGATTCCAGATCATTAATGAAGAGCATTGTTAACCCTTAAACCAATCGTTACACCCAAATCGCCTTATCCTAACTTGTATGTACTCACTTTTAGTATATTATTGTTTAACCTAAGTTAATTATTGAGTACACGGTTACTAAGTCCTTATCCTTGTAAATACTGTTTTGGGACGATTGGGATTCATGGTAGTATTTATTTCATGAAAGAATAGGGAAGGAAAGTTAAGTCAATACCCTCATATATTTGTTAGATGATCTCCATGTTATTTTGATCCACCTCAAATCGGGTCATTAGTTAGATTGTAAATAATCGAGTATGTAAAAAGCTCAAGTGTAAGGGTACGTGTTATAAACCCCAAGTTGTGATGTATTATGTTATTGCAAAAAAAGAGAAAAAATTATAGAAAAGAAAAAGAAAGAGATTGATGTAGAGTTGTGTAGAGTTTGTATATCTTCATCCGAGTCTTGGCTTAGCAACCAAACCAAAGTGTATTCGTGTAAATAATTAGCTAACTCTTCCACTCTAAATTCACCCAAATCTACCCAAATGTATCCCATTTGTTTCTGTTTCCATTATATGTTATCTTACACCTACACCCCTTTAAAAAGACCTCTTAGATAGTAATGAATAATGCTTGCGCCTAGCGGTGGAGGTTTGATCCTTTACCAAGCCTATAGTAATTTATATGCTATGACAGGTAATGAGTGTTGATTTTCTATTTCCCCGTTATGTTATAATTTATTATACATCCAAGTGAAAGAGAGAATCCCAAACACTTATGTGAAGTGCTAGTATATACTTTATGTGCTTTTAATTACGAGGTCAAGAAGGTTGTGTTGTAAAATACTTTTAAAGATTAGGTAAAATGACCCTCATATTGCTATTGTCTAGGTAGAAAAGCTTATTTGCTTGAGGACAAGCAATTCCTAAGTGTAGGGGTATTTGATGAGGTGTCATTTTATACACTTTTTCAGGGTCGTTTAACCTCCTAAATCGTGCATTTGTGCCCAAAATAGGTACTTAATCGTCCCTTTTCAGGTATTTAGCATTTGGAAGGCATTTGGAGGAAATACACGTGACTTGGGCTCATTTGGAGAAGAAACGGACAAGACTACGGACCTACACTAACATCTCTCAAGATTATGTTCTCAGTGGCTAGAGACGGCGTCACAAATTACACGTGACGCCGTCACAACTCTTACCAAGACGGCGTCACAAGAATCCACGATGGTGTCAGAATGCACGACCCAGCCCATTATCTAGAATATTGTATTCATGAAGGTGTCACGATTAAAACGCGACGCCGTCACAGCGATTTTCCTATATATACAAATCCGTTTTTAGGGTTTTAAGTGTGTAACTTTAGAGTAAAAGAAAGGGATGAACCCTAGTTCGTTTAGCAGCTGTTAAGGATGATTTTAGGGCCTCAAAACCCTATTATACTCTCTTTAATTCATGTTTTAATCAAGTAAGACTATCTTAATCATTTAATATGTCTTGTTGTGTGATTCTTATATGTTCTTACTTTATCTTAAACATGCTTGGCTAAACCTTCTATTGTGTTTATTTATGATTGTATGAAACCTAGGATTTAGATCTTAGTGGTGTTGCTTCTTGTGATGAATATGCATGTTCGGTCTTAGAAAACCAGCTTTTGTCTGTATCGTTGTTGATATGTCTAGGAAAACATGATTGTGTAGAAAGGATACCATCGGGTAACAGTCTTCATACTACCTTGCCCCTTATATGGTTGATCCACTCTTAATATATTTCAAATGCATTTAATATACTCTTAGGGGCCTTGTAATAGTCTTCATACCTTACTTGTGCGTTGCCTTAACAAAATATTAAATAGACGGCGGGTTTGTGTAATTCGTTCATGACTTAGGAAATAATTACATAGATCATCACAAGTGTGACAAAGCAACAACACTAGGAGAAGCAATCTAGGGAGTAATACATGATTAAATAAACACAATATTTTATTATATTGTTATCACCAGTAGTGTAGAATTATATTTAGTTTAATAGCTAAAACCAAATCAATCTCTCAAACATATGATTTACTGCTTTCATAAAATATAAAAACATAAAAAGAATCTTCTCTCAACCCTTAGAATTCTATTAGACCTTGATCAAGCCTTCCCAACCTATTCCTCGAGTGAACGATAACAACTCCCCAAGTCTTGCCTATACTACTACTACAACTATTAGGTGCTCTGCCTAGGGAGTTGTAAAACTTCGTGTTGAAGTCCTACGACGACCGCATCAGTGTTCATGTCATACGTATATTTATACGGCTATGAATACGTAGGCCTACAGAGGTCACACATATATACACATAGATGTCATTCTATTAATATGTATAATAATATAAGTGTATATTTATTAATACTCGAACGATAGAATACTTAACGGTCGTTAATTAGTTAGTTTACGAATAATTGAAATTAAAACCTTTTATTAATATTTAATGTACATAATAATTAAATAAAGTCAAAAAGTCAACTATGGGGCTTGGATTGGCCGGCCAAATACAAGAGAAAAGAAGGGGCGGGCTTTTCGCGTAAGTTGCCATAATTAAAGCCCTAATTCCACCCCTATATAAGGAGATCATTTAGCTCTATTCCTTCTCTCTAGTCGTCCCAAGGAAACCCCATGAAGGGAATTCGAAGTTTGATCTTCTAGTATTCGTTATTCGTAGTTCGAGGCACTAGCATCCGGGTGATATTGGTTAACGTAAAGTGTGGATACACGTAGAGGTTACTTCCTTTAGTAACTCAAAAAATTTTGGTTTTGCACGTTGTAATACACGTGCGTATTTTGAAGAAGCCCCGGTTCTTCCATAGCTTGACTGCTATATGATACGCTTTCCCGTTTAAGTTTTAGGTTAATTATATTGGCTATATGTGTTTATATTCCGCTGCTCAGCTCGTATATTATTATGTGTAATAATAGGTTATTAGATCACTAATTTCAACAGATAGTTGCTACATACGTTACTTCATTGTATCTTGTGAGGCAATTCATCGGTAACCCAAAACATGATTGTTCGAAAGAACGGTAGGGGCGAAATTGCTTTAAGGACAGAGAGAACTCGCCTTGAAGTAACAAGTAGTAGTATGAAACATACTATAAACCATATTTATTAAACCCCAGAACTAACACACATATGGGTTAGAGAAAAGATCTAATGCGGTCACAAAAATACCTCAGTTAGGCCCGTAGATGTGAGTCTAACGCTCACCCTTTTATAGGGAAAACCTCATTCTTTTCATATGTAGTTGTCCAACAAGATGCAGATTAAAAAAATTACTACACCAACTTCAAATAATTGCGGCAATTCTTAATACCACATGAAACATGATCGACACGAAACTAGAAGGGTTAAGGTTAGGATTGGTATAGCTTTTCAAAAAAAAGGTTAGGGTTGGGTATAAACACGTTTTGGGTTGTGTTCGTGTCCACCCACTTAACTCGTTATTAAACATGTCATGTTCAGGTTGTGTCGTATCTCAAATAGATAGACTCGCCAACCCACTTAAGTTTCTTTTTAAATATCAAGAATGAAATTTGTGATTGATTATATGTGTTATACAAGTTTAGCAGGTCAACCTGCCAACTAATGTAAGTTGTTTAACAACATATGTAACTCGGTTAACCCGCAACCCATTTAGTTAAATGGGCTAAATGAGTCGCTTTTTGCATTAGGTGTAAATAAGGTTGACCTAATTATTTAATTAAGTCATGTTCGGGTTGGAGTTTTCCAGCTCGCCAATGTGAAACCAAATTCCACACATATAGCCACCCTATTTTTCTTATGGCTACAAGCCAATGCTTAATCTTTGTTAACACTTTAAAGCTAACCCATGGTTCATGTATGCTACCTTTAGAGTCTAGCTATAACCCTTAACTATTCTTACTAACCAGTGGCTCACAGATAATATAGCAATGAGACAACTTGATACGCCATGACCATTGTTTGGTTTAAGTAACAGTACTAATTTGGAAGGACTTGTTATAAAAAGAAACATTTTAGCCGATAATCATAAAAACATATGTTTTAAAATACTAAACATTCAAGCAACATAAGGTAGTAAATTTAAACATCAACTAATATCACTTAGAAGGTGCAAAGAAAATAGGCATTTGTTCACACTCCACAGAAGTAACTGGAAATCCATCAATCTCATTCGTCCAAGGATTACATTGATCATCACGATCAACAGTCCTAATCGCGCGCCACACAATGCTATTACACTTAAAACCTGACCCGAATGTAATCTGCCAAGCCTGATCACCATTCTTAACCTGACCTTTTGCTTCCACGTAAGCAAGCACATACCATATTGAG
Organism: Tanacetum coccineum; assembly: GCA_026074375.1. Taxonomy (NCBI): domain Eukaryota; kingdom Viridiplantae; phylum Streptophyta; class Magnoliopsida; order Asterales; family Asteraceae; genus Tanacetum; species Tanacetum coccineum. The sequence goes on along the minus strand of BQNB010088316.1, from coordinate 5,888 downwards.
CTACTAGCTAGATGTATTTCTATCCCTATACAACATCATTCTAGAAGCTTCCATATCGTCATCTGAAAATCCTAGAGTTTTTTTAAGCTCGTCTAGCACAAGCTTGCCTCTAACATGAGGTAAGAAATGATTAACAACCTTGCTGTAGTTAGGTACATACGGATGTATGTTCATTACATGAATGATTTTCCTTGCAATGTAGTTGATCATGTAGGTGAACTTCTCTTTAAGTAGAAGGACTAGGTAACCTAATGCGGTTAGGTTTGATTCTATTATGGATATCACGGAATGAATGAGGTCTTTGTTGATCGAGATTCCAACTATACCAGAGGAGTCTTCTTCATCATAGATACAGTTGTAGGAACGGTCGGAGCTTGATGTGTTGGTGTGTACTGCATGGAGGAGTTCGTATTTGGAGATATGGCGGGTTGGAGAGGAGGATTGCAGCGACTCCCACGCGGAATAGGCAGTTTATGAGGAATTTTGAACGTTCTTTTCCGATGTAGCAGTTATCGGTAATGCTTTCTGTACATACTATCATTGCATATGAGTTCTTGTGTACTTGTGGAAATTAGCAACAACAACATGTATGTTTAACATTTGAACTATTGTGTTGTATTGTAATTACCTGGTAGTGATTTTGGTGTTAAGAACACATGTAATGTCAATAAATTGTAGCAAAAAGGTTGTGGAGTAATAAATAATCATGAATATCAGTACAACATGTATCATGGCTATTAAAAATGATTGTGCTTTCTATAATACGAAATTATGTTTAATGGTGCCAAATAACCTAGAGGAGTTGTTTAGAAGGTCCTATCGCCAAAAGTCCTGCACTGCATCCCATTACAACAAGATTGTAGGTGTGAAGTTATCTCTAAAGTTATACCGGTTGACTATCATGCTTGAAAGATATGGCTCTATGTTATAAACACAACAATTCATAATTAGCATCCCAATATCCTCACATCTTACACTTATTTTTTCCAGAAGCATATCTACTTGACCGAAAATGCTCATCTCGATTTCCCTTCTAGCAGCTTTCATCGATGGGTCATATGTTTTTCCAAAAAACACCTCGGCCAAATAAGTGGAGTCACCAAGGCCAGATCTTTCCAAATCTTTTTTAAAGAAATCCAGTGTTTGTTCTGAGAAATGTCTGCTTTGTGTTCCTTGATTCATAACAAGCTCTTTTGAGCACTGTTGTGAAGTCGGAGGCTTATAACAAGCAAAATCTATTAGATAAACTTTGCATGAAGTTTTCCTGGTGATGACAAACCATAATCGTAGAAGATATGAGCAAGGCTAAGTATAGAATTTCTGTATTAGAATTTAAAATAGGGTGGGTAGGGAATTTTTGCAAATTGAGGCTGATGATGAACATGATTCTGGTAAGATATTAGTATTTCAAGCCGAATTGCCTTTCTGTTAAGAGCCACTAAATCTTAGGGTGGATGCCCTTTTTTGCATGCTTTTGTAAAATGCTTAAGATGCAGTGAGCTTTTATTGAGTTAATAATACTAATACCGTATCATTAGTGGCCCTGTCTAGTACGCAAGACACGTGGATCTCCCATAGTGCACCATAGGGGAATAGGCTCTTGAGTATAGGCTTACCTTTGATAACATAACTACTTATATAGTTATATGCTTATCTTATATTGTTGGGCCAATTCAAAGCCCAATGATCAGTTCCTAGATTTAAACAGAATTTAGGCGAAGTATTGAATGACCCGCTGATAGACATCAGCGACTATTGAAGGACTCGCTGAGTGCAAAGCCTCAGCGAGCAACCTTAGACGTATTCAAGTCAAAGATCACTTAAAGACATACTCGTCAGCCGGGATAGATATCAGCTGGTATGTAGAAGGAATACGTTGTGGTTCTAAGGAGAGTCAGAGGTGGCAATACTTTGACTATCCTGATACCCTTTGAAGAAGAACAAGCTAAACTTAAGCTTTTCTCTAAGCTAGTTTTAGGCGGGAAACTCAATAAAGCTTTAAGGCGGGACAAAAGGTTATTTGAGTTAAAGCATGTACCAAGTACGAAGTTGGTAAAAGTAACAGTTGGCAGAAATGTTCACTAAAGTATGGGCGGGTAGTTTCCAAGAATGGACGTGCATTAAATACCTCGTACGTCCTCCACTAGATTCTTGACACATTGCAACTACCCCCACTAAGGACGCAACCTAGTATTAGTATAAATAGAGAATGTTGTAAGGAGTAAATGCTATCGCTTTTATTGTTGTATTTATTATTGGCATTTACTCCTTTGTCGAACTTACAAGGTGGTAGACCTCTGATCCACTCAACTGGTCTATATAAGTTCGCTTGTAAACTTGATACTCTATCAAGTTTACTTGTTTAAATGGTAATCTCACATTGTCATTCAACTTGAGCGATCCATAACACATTGTAATACTTTGATTCATATCAATAAAGCATTACACGATTGAAAAGTTATTACTTGTGTTATTTACATTAGATAAGTGTTATATTCCATATAGACGTGTAAATTGGGACTTTCAATTGGTATCAGAGTAGTGTTGATTTATAAATCATTAAGAAACTATTCTTTGTTTTAAACAAATCAAGATCCAATCATGTCTGGAAGCTTACCACCTATCCCACCACCACTTGGAACAAGTTCTGGCAGTACGGGTAACCCTAATGTTAATAGGGTTGACACGATGCCTAAAACTAGTGACCCTATCAATACCACGACTACAAAAAATGTATCTCAAAGTGTTGTTGATGAGAATCTCTCTCAACTTCTTGATTCTAGAGGAGGGTCTCATGTCACAAATGTTCCTGCCTTTGACAAAGAGGATTTTACGAGTTGGAAAGTTTAGTTCTTGGTATTCCTTGATGGTCTTGAACCTTACCTTCTAAAAACTTTGGAAGATGGACCCTTTGTTCCTATGTCAAGTTTGTCCACTTCTGAAAATCCTTTGCCTAAACGTTAAAATCATTGGTTAAATGCTGAGTGTCGTCTTGCTAATCAAGATAAAAGATTAAAATGTATCATTATATCTTGCTTACCAAATGATGTTATGAAATCTATCATTAAGTGCAAAACTACAAAAGAGATGTGGAATGATATCATCTTAGCTCATGAGGGACCATCTGATACAAAAGATACCAATATTGCTGCCTTGAGACTCAAGTTTAATGCTTTTAAATCACTTGAAGGTGAAAAAGTAAATGGAACTTTCACAAGGCTGAAATGCTTGCTAAATGATCTTGAAAACAATGGTGTTAGTATTCCTCAAGCTGAAGTCAATGCCATGTTTGTTAACAGCCTACCAAGAAAATGGCTACATGAATCAAACTCAGAGGACAAATAACTCAATCAAAAATGACTGCCTAGCTACTCTGTATAGCAAGTACAATTATGAAGATGGCCTGATTGATCAAATCTATAAGTCAGAGACACAAATATTTAATATTCAGGCCTTAAACTCAAAAGCCTTGATTTCTAAAAATCATTTCAAGACAGTGACTCGGATGTTGAATAAGATCAAAGAACCAGCAACGAATTTGTAACACCCCCAAAAAAATCAACGCAGCGGAATACCACTTGGGTGCTACTTCATAATACACAGCGCTAGATACAAGAGAACGACCTCTAAATGTGTCGTTTGAAAAATAATCTCGCTGATTTCCTGAAATCAAAATACACAACGTGATCCGACATGTTATAACGTTCGTTTACCTAGTGATAGCTAATCACCCGAACGGGGATTGTCAATCCCGAATAGATCTATTTTATATCATTCGCGTGGACATCACGCTATAACGTTCGTTACCGGCGATAGCTAATCACCCGAACAGGGATCCACACCCGAATAGATCTATTTCATAACATTCGCGCTCACCCTCCAAGTGATTTACAGTTCATGACGCTGTGACGTAGACTTATATATACCCATCACAGGTGTCCCCTCCAAGAACACCCGGGCAGTGATTTAAAGAATATATACTCCCGTTACCGGTGTCCCCTCCAAGAACACCCGGGCAGTAAAGTAAAAATATGTACTCCCGTTACCGGTGTCCCCTCCAAGAACACCCGGGCAGTAAAGTAAAAATATGTACTCCCGTTACCGGTGTCCCCTCCAAGAACACCCGGGCAGTAAGGTAAAAATATGTACTCCCGTTACCGGTGTCCCCTCCAAGAACACTCGGGCAGTAAAGTAAAAATATGTACTCCTATTACCGGTGTCCCCTCCAAGAACACCCGGGCAGTAAAGTAAAAATATGTACTCCCGTTACTGGTGTCCCTTCTAAGAACACCCGGGCAGTAAATTAAAAATATGTACTCCCGTTACCGGTGTCCCCTCCAAGAACACCCGGGCAGTACCGTTTTTGTCATCAGTCCAATCCGCTTAAGCTAATCCGTAATCCTTTCAAAAGTAAAGTACATATATTTGTGACCAAAAGTGAAGTCAAGTAATATATCCCATAGCGAGCTATGTAAAAGAGTATGTGAACCAATTTGTAATCAAACATGTAAATGCATTTGTAAACAAGCATGTATCCCCCTCGCGGGTTTATAAACATTCAAAAGATTGAAAAGCGAGGTTATGAAACTCACCTCGATGATGAAGAACGATTGACAGATAGGCATCTAATATGCACAACACGAACGGAAGACGAAGCAGCTCGAACAAGAAGTTGCAACTAATCTTAACGGTTAAGACCCACTAGCCTAGGATAATGAATTTGGGTTTCCCGATGGATAGCTATGTCAACGCGACACGTTGATAAAAGATTTAGATTTAAAGTTGTAATGGTTTGGTGGTTGGTTAAATAAATAATTTGAAAAGTAACGCAACGTGTGTAATATATTCTTTATATATTACATATAAAAATAAACCCTTATATAACTCGTACCGTGAGTTATATAACAAATAAAAACAATCCGAAGATTAATGAAAAGTATATAATATTTTGCAAGTATTATATAATAAGTGGGTGTAAATAATTAACCCAATTAGTTTGACACCAATTCAGTTAATAAAAAGACTTTGAATAAAAGTAGACAAATGTCTTAACGTTATGAATTAAACAACCGATGTTTGTAACAGTTTATAACCATTATAAAATATAAAATTTTATATTTTATAAATTATATTTCGTTTCTACGATAGATTGTGTCTAAAACAGTTGCCTCGATGTAAAGTATAGTTTTCGTTAATTGGTCGGGTTATTGTATAATACAAGTTAATGTATCTTTTTTTAAATATAACTTGGTCCCCTTTATCCGTTTATAAAATAATATAAGCTTTATTAAATCATTGCTAAACATATAAATGTATACAAATTTCGTCATGACTTTCCCGTTTTCAAAACGTTTCCCACATTCATAAAACTTAATGTTTTCCATATTCGTAAAGCTTAATGTTTTCCCTTATTCAATATATGTTGCAATTTATTCGGGTTTCCATTTTTCCAACTCCCGCTTGTTTCAGATATATCATATATATATATATTCACGTTATTATATCTAAACTCACAAACTAATAAACATCGTATTTATTTAACCATTTTACCACCAATTTATCCGATTTTAATATATATAAAATCTTAATGCCTTTTATTATTTGATTTATATTTACCAGACGCACCCTTGTTGTTTCGCTAAACCAAACGTATCCTTTGTTGCCTTCTCTAAACCCAAACGCATCCTAATTTTTATAACAAAACCAAACGCACCCCGTGCGGTGGCTGCCCCAACCAAACGCCCCCTATCCGGCGGCTGCCCCAACCAAACGCACCCTATCCGGCGGCTGCCCTAACCAAACGCACCCTACACGGTGTTATAAACACCAAACGCAGCCTAATCTTTATAACAAAACCAAACGTACCCCGCTGTGGTGAAACACCACAG
>BQNB010088315.1:0-24223 GCA_026074375.1 Tanacetum coccineum | reverse complement strand
GCATAAGTGTTAATATGATCAAAAATGTCAAGGTACCAAAAGTTTGTGTTATACACACGTATCTTGATAAATGACAAAGAATCTTTTGTTTCATGTTCGTGAAAGTGATCTTATGGAATGCTGAGGAAAGAGATGTTGTACCACCAGGGTATTCGTATGAATGCTCATGCCTGGTCTTCGGACTGCGCCCACTAGTGAAGTGGATTTCCATAAATGTACTTGTACAAGTTTGGATTTCCCAAGGCACTTCATATCTTTCGGGATATATTTCAAAACATCATCAGAAGCATTCTGATTTAAACTTTCGTTTGTGCCCCAAACAAATTTTATAAGCACATCGAATGTTTTTCAAATCATTTTTGCCACAGGCCTTCTACGGTACTTAATTGTATTAAGAAGTAAAACGCTGAAAAAGGAATTATACGGTATAGTCAGCAGATAGTAACTGTACTGACTCACTCTTTACCATTCTATTAGTAGAAATACTTATAGTGTGTTAGTCTTCGGACATCTGGTCTAGAGAACGGCGAACATTAGGGAATCTGATACTTAGGTATTAGAGGAACTAGCTTGTCACGTGCCGGAAAACCTGTCAAGAAGGTTCTTTTAATGAATCTATCTGATCACAGGTGCAGTATTCATACTGTAATCATTGATCCTCACGGAATCAGAGGTTAATGTAACCGACCAGATTGAGTATCGTCTATACTCGGTCCCTTCAAAATATAAAACCTTTGTGTGTTCACAAAATGTTTTTTCTAGAACACATTAAGTGGATTTGACATAACAAAATGTTTTTGTTGGTGACTAAATTGTTCTATCATGGCGAATGACGACTCAAAGTAACCGATGCAAGACATGTGCTCATATCCATACCACAGTATCTGAAGTAATCAAGAAAGCTTACTTTCAAAAGCTTCCGCATAATCTCTGAAAATCAATGTCTTCTTCAAATGCAAAAGTTCAAATGACGGGAAGAAGATAAATCATCAAAGCTTTCAAAGATTCCAACAGATATGAGCATGTGAGACTAAAGATCAGCGTATGGCAAAGTCAAAGTGAAAGAAGATCACAAAGTAATTCAAAGAAGTAAAGCTTAAACAAGTCAAAGATCAAGATCAAGTCATCACATCAAGTTCTAAAGATCATGATCAAGGTATTAAAGATTGAATTACCAAAGCACAACAAGTGAAGTACCCCATCAACAACGAGCTAAAGAGACAAGCACGAGTGAGCTAACTTCTCATGACCTCATCTAGGGGGAGATTGTTAGGATCACATAAATGGACCTGATCAAAGAAGCTTCGGTCACTCGAAGATGCAAGACAAAAGTCTAGCTCGTTAGTTGATTGATTAATTAATGTTTATTATGTATAAGGGCCAAGATGTAAAAAGCCCAAAAAGAAAACCCTCAAAGGCAAATCTTAGTTAGTATAAATACACCTAGTTTAGTCTAAATTAGGTTAGCTACTTCATTATTATTTTTCATCTTAAGGGTTTGTAGCAACTCTTTGTTTTCTTTCAATCAAAAGTTTTGATGTTTAATCTTTGGTGTCATTGATCTTGTGCTTCATACATGGAATGATCTAGGGATCCTACACAAAAATTGCCACGTATGTCAGTAAATGCATGACATGTGTAAAGGTTAAAGCAGAATACCAAAAACCATCCAGTTTGTTGGTTCAACCTGTAATCCTAGTATGGAAATGGGAGAACATTACTATGGATTTTATTACTAAGTTACCTAAGACGACGTCTGGTCAAGATACAATTTAGGTAATTGTAGACCAACTCACAAAGTCTGCCCATTTCTTACCAATGAAGGAAACCGACACAATGGAGAAGTTGACGAGACAATACTTGAAGGAAGTAGTCTCGAGACATGGAGTGCCAGTTTCAATTATTTCTGATCGAGACAGTAAGTTTACATCTCATTTCTGGAAATCGTTGAACGAAGCCCTAGGTACTCAATTGGATATGAGTATGGCTTACCATCCACAAATAGATGGTCAAAGTAAGAGGACCATCCAAACGTTAGAAGACATGCTATGGGCGTGTGTGATGGACTTCGGAAAGGGATGGGACAGACATCTACCATTGATAGAGTTCTCCTACAACAACAGCTATCATACGAGTATTAAAGCTGCACCTTTTGAGGCATTGTATGGTCGTAAATGCCATTCACCTATCTGTTGGGCTGAGGTGGGAGACGCTCAGCTCACTGGCCCAGAAATTGTTCGTGAAACAACAGAAAAGATCATCCAAATCAAGCATCGTCTACAAGCTTCACGTGATCGAAAAAGGAGCTACGCTGATAAGAGACGCAAGCCATTAGAGTTTCAAGTTGGGGATAAGGTTATGTTGAAAGTATCGCCCTGGAAAGGAGTGATACGTTTCGGCAAACGGGGAAAGCTAAACCCTTGTTATATTGGAACTTTTAAGATTCTCTCCAAAGTTAGAACGGTTGCATATTGACTTGAGTTACCCAAGAAACCGAGCCGTGTTCATAGTACTTTTCACTTCTCAAACCTTAAGAAGTGATTATCCGACGAACCACTCGCTATTCCATTAGATGAAATCCACGTCGACGACAAGCTCAATTTCATTGAAGAACCGGTTGAAATTATAGACCGCAAAGTTAAACGTTTGAAGCAAAGTCGCATTCCAATCGTGAAGGTCCGTTGGAATTCAAGAAGAGGTCCCAAGTATACTTGGGAGCGCGAAGACCAAATGCAAAAAAGTACCCTCATCTCTTCGCTAACCATGAATCCGCGTCTCAAGCTACGTCCTGAGCTTTGAGGACAAAGAACTTTTAACGGGGAAAGGATGTCACACCCCGTAAATTTCAAGTCAATATTTTAAACTTTTCCGACTATTATCTTTGACTTTTATATGTTACGTTTGAATCTGACAGTTTACCGGAAAGTTAAACCGCGTAAATCTGAAAAGCGTCACCGGACGCGTTCCGGCATCGAATATTCATTAGTTTAGATATTATATGAGTTATTTTATCTTTTCTAAGTGTTTCGTGATTTTTATGGCAATATATAAAATTTCATAATTTTCGGTGATACCGTTATTCGTTTCGTTACTTGCGTAAATCGTGGTTTACTTATAACATGAGCTTTTGCATGCAAGACTTGGAAATTAAATCAATTAAAGCCCTAGGCCAAAATAAAATGGAATAAAAAATCACTTTGGTCCCCCTCCCCAAGATGCAATGCTTCCAAACCAACATCACATATGCACCTTGGTGAAACAAGATTGAATTCAATCAATAAAAAAACAAGCCTTAAATCACATGTTATTTGTGCCAACTTGAATTTGGTTGAGGACCCAATTGGTCCCCCCTCCCCTCATTGTCTCTTGTCCATAGGCACACACACACTTTAGTGTAGAGTATAAAATTTTATTTGTGTGTATTTGGGTGTTATATAGTTGGGCCTTGTGTTATATAAATTTTGTTGCTTCCATTATTTCATTCATAACACACAAAACCGCAATGTGCATCCACTTGTATTTATAGAGCTTTCTTTTTCCTCATTTTGTTTGTCCACTCTTTCTCTTGAACCCACGTCCAACCACCCTTTAAGGGATTCCATTATTTTCTTTGTTCTTTAAAGATCCAAGTGTTCTAAGTTCATTTCCAAGGGTTTCTAAGGTAGATCCAAGTATTGGTTGAATGATTTTTAAGGGTTTCTTAAGATTATAAAATTAGGGTTTCTAATTTTATAAGTGGGTTTTATAGATCTAGTCATTTTGGGAATATATCTTGTGATTCTCTACTTGTTTCTTCATTCTTGTAAGTATTTCTTGGTCATCTCTTGTTTCATTTCCTTTATTCTTATGAATATTGTTCAAGTTTAAGAATCCATGTGTTTTGAGTGTACCTTGTTCTTCAAAAATGAAATGTACAAAATATCTTGACAATCTTTTTATAAAAAAATGGAAGTATTACGTTTGTTGTTTTATTAAGTTATGGTGATGATTGAAAAGTGTGTTGCAAACAATATAATGAATGGATTAGGTTAGATTAAGTGTAGGTATTGTTGGTTGGTTGGTAGTGATCGGATAGGCTAGACTAAAGCCCTATTGTGGCATTTAGATTGGATTTTTGGGGAGTTTTATGAAAAGACATTTTGCTGATACCAAATTAGTTTTGAGTTTGAGCGACCTACAAATTCCCCCTTCATGGCTAAAAGTAGTTTTTTGAAAGAGCGTGTTTCGAATAGATAGTTTTCATCACAATCGCACTTTAAATTGGACTAAAATGGGCCACAGATTATAGCCAATGAAACTGAAACATTGTTTGGCAAAACCAATGAATATGTGCTGATGTGAAAAGATAAAAGGGGTTTTCGTGACACTTTCGGACATTTTTGGACTTTCTAAACTCTAGCAAAACATATAGTAACACACATATATATAGATTAGCATCATTTGAAAACGTCATTAACATATTTTAAACGAAAAGCGATAAAGTTACTAAAAATAGTAAAGTTTGTAAAACTTAGCGGAATCGAACTTGGAAGTTAAGCGATATGTTTATTTAGCGCATTCTTTTTGAAATAGGACAACTCAACAAATAAGGGACGGTATTAACGTCTTGAACTAAAAACCTTTCCTAAAAAAAAACTTTCTAAAGCAGTAATTTTTAGATATACGCCAATACTCGGACCGAAAAACTCTATAATTTTATTTAGTCATACTTTATTAAACAAACTAAAGCACAAACACATATGGATGTCTTTTCTCTTGAAAGCATATCGTACAAGTTTCGGTTATCTTTCGTTTTCCTAAGACGCGTCATTTATTTAGGTCGCGTGTAGGATTATTCGGCTTTATTTCTTCCTCGTTAATTATCGATTCACCACTTGCTTAAGGTGAGTTCATAGCCCCACGTTTTTACCGATTTACAAATGCTTTATACTTTGGGGTGAGAAACATTGTTTGCTTTTAAAATTAGACACAAGTTCTTAACGTGAGTTTTACATGTTTATGTGTTGCCTAAGTTGCTTACAAACCACTATTGCTTGAATTATCATGAACCGTAAGTCATCTATGGCCAATTAGATTGGTTAAGTGAGCGCGAATGCTTAAATAGATCTATTGGGACTAATTATCCCTATTTGCTTTGGTTTCACTTAACGAAGAACAAACAGATATATGTCATGTCGATTGTGCGTTGTGGTGGTCTTTGGTTCGGGACACCAGTTAGGACAAGAATACTTTGTGGCATGATACGATATGCCCTGTTGTTATTAGCATCTGTGTCATGAGCTTAGCGTAACAGTAAATACTTTTTATGTGATGCTGTATTTATTATAGTAGTCGCATGCGTTTTGAAATACACTCTTGTACTAACTTAAACTTATGAATTCACCAACATTATGTTGACGTTTTAAACATGTTTTCTCAGGTGCTTAACTTGGCTTGATTCTTGATGCTAAATGGAGTCTATGTGCTATGTGACTTCGCCAATTTCAAGACTTATCTATTTATATACTCGTTGTCATTGTCAAACTTTATTATGCTTCCGCTACATTTAACTTTCACATGATCGGTTGTAAAACTTAATTAAATTTTCTTTTATGCAACGAGTACACTTTTTCAAACATCCATGATTAGTAGTCGTTCTTTATTGCTTTATGTTTGGATTGTTATGACATCACGCCCTCGGACACGTATTCCGTCCAGGCCCCGTCTGGGGGTGTGACACTCTCCTAGTATTAGGGTTACAAAACCTTAAAGCTATAAAAAGATTGATAAAACAATGAACAAGATATCAATCTCTATGCCCTAGGACCTCCTTTTATACACCAAGGAGTCCTAGTCAATTTACAATATATTCCTAAAACTTAGAATATTTTCTACGATCTATTCTTTAAATAACTAATACTTATCACGTAAGTAATCTTGATCTTCAAACAATCTTTATCCTTTCTTCTGTCTATATCCTTTCTTTGACAGTAGAAACTCTTTCAACAGTCTTAATCTTTAAGCAGTTGTAACATTTGTACTAGCAACATTAACTTTTAACACCAGCAGTAGTAACTTATACACCAGCAGCATTATCTGTATACAACCAGTAGTAACTACTTAGAATATTTTCTTCAATCTTCACCAGCAGTACTAACTTTATACTAGCAGTACCATTATATACTAACAGTAGTAACTGTGAACTAGCAGTAACTTTATACTGGCAGCACTAACTACTTAGCATATTTTTCATTAAAGTTAGTGAACAACACTAACTTTAGCTTAGTAGCAGTAACACAAACCTAAGCAGCAGTAACTTTAAGAGGGATTTTAATCCCAACAGTCATTAAAGCCAATTTTCTTAATGTATCGGCTTTTTTATTCTGATTTCTTCGAATGTGCTCAATCGTATAGCTATTGAAACTTATCAGAACCTCTTTTTCCTTTTTAGGTGCTCCTTGATTGTTGGATGCCTTGCTTCTTAGGCCCCCTTTATCTGGTTTACCATTAGCTAGGAGTCTACGAAGATTACCAAACTTCTGATTTCCATTTCCTGCGCTATTTGTAACCTTGCTAATAGTGCCTCATACCCTGCTTCATTGTTCGTTATTTTGAATTCGAAACATGAAGCATAAGTGTACTCCTTTCCTTTGGGATTGTTTAGCATTAGCCTTGCTCCTGAGCCATCGGAGCTCAAGGCTCTATCGGTGTAGAGTTTCCATGCGTCGCTTAGCCTTGTATTCTCCAACTTGGTTTCCGTATTTCCTGTTGCTTTATTTTTGTCTTTTTCGAAGGGCATTTCGACTAAGAAGTCCTTCGGTACTTCTTTCTTGGTGCTCCTCCTCTCTCAAAATTCAATATCGTGCTCTCCTAATTCGACTGCCCATTTGGCTACTTGCCCTGATTTCTCAGGATTTGAGAGAATTTGTTTGATGGGCACATTGGTTAGGACTATTATCGTGTGTGCCTGGAAATACCTTCGCAACCTTCTTGTCGCATAAACCAACGATAGTATGAGTTTTTACAATGCCGGGTAGTTAAGTTCTGCCCTTTGTAAAACCCTGCTTACGAAGTAGATGGGGAGTTATCCTTCATCTCTTTTCGCAAAACTCTTTGTCAAATCTGTGAGGTACATCGTTAGAGCTTCTCCTTTTATTGGGGCGGTGAGTGTTGGCAAGATTTCCATAAACTTTTTCATTTTTGGAGGGCTTCTTTGGCCTCCTGTGTCCATTGTATGATTTTTTTGTTTGTACAGCTTTTGAGTATCTGCAAGCCTCCATTGAGGCTCTGTGTCCTTTAGTGTTTTTGGTTGGTCAAGGTCGGTTACCGCTTTTACTTTTGAAGGGTTAGCTCTTATACCTTGCTTGGTAATAAGATGCCCTAAGAATAGGCCTTCTTCGACACCAAAGGAACACTTCTTCGGGTTAAGCTTCATGAAGGTTTCTTGTATATCTTGTAACATATCTTCTTCGGAGATGCTTTTTATAACCATGTCATCGACGTAAGCTTCAAGGTTTCTTCTGATTTGGTCACTGAAAACCTTGTCTACCCGTCTTTGATACGTGGCTCTGACATTTTTTAAACCGAAAGGCAGTTTTCAATAGCAGAATGTTCCTTCTCCTGCAAATAAAGATGTCTTGTCTTCGTCTTCCTCTGCTATTTGGATCTAATGGTAACCTTTATACGCATCTAGGAAGCATTTCAGGCAAAACCCTAAGAGAGATTCTACCTTCCAATCGATTTTGGGTAGTGGGTAGCAGTCTTTGGGGCAAGCTATGTTTATGTCCGTAAAATCGACGCACATCCTCCATCCTCCATCCTCCGTCACTTACTTTACCATGACTAGGTTAGCTACCTACATCTGGTTTTTTACCCTTTGTAATATTCCTGCCTTCATGAGCTCCTCTACTTCTTTACAGGCTGACGTGCTGCGATCAGGACCCAAGCCACGCCTCTTTTGTTTAATTGGTTTGATATGACAATATTCATTCAGCTTGTGCTCTGTATTGAAAGGCTTGCCCCTAACCATTATAGTTCTAGGGATTCTATCATGTCGAAATAGGTCCACACGAAGACATATGCGTTGGACTTCAAGAGGTTTTGTAGTTTTTCTTTGAAGTTTTCTGGCAGCTGCTTTCCAATGATGACCGTTTGCTCTGGGTGTTTGTCATTGACAATAATCCTTTCCTCGACATTCATGCAGCTGAGGATCCCTTGTATATTTATTGGAGAAGCTTCCTTAATATTTTTTAGTCCTTCTCTTACTTTTTTAGACTCGTACGTTGAAAACACGGTACCAACTCCTTGGGTAGTATGGAACTTGATGGCTCCATGAATTGTGGAGACTACAATTCCCATTTTTTGCATTGCTGTTCTTCCGGGCAATAGATTATGTAAGGAATTGGACCTTACAATAGCAAAATTGAGGGTATCTGTTCTGGAAAAAGGAGCGTCACCTATCGTGATTTCCAAAGGGACTTCTCCGATGGGCCAATAATGTTCTCCTGAAAATCCGACTAGCGGAACCTTTAAGTCTACTTTGGATGCTCTGATGGAAGGCTTCAGTTTTAGGAAGCAATGTTCATAGATGACTTCGCTTGAGCTTCCGATGTCCATGTACACTCGATTGACCTGTCTTCCGAAGATCATAGCTTTTATTATCATCAGTGCCGAGGAATTGTGGTTCCTTGTAACAGAAGGGAATGTTATTTCCTTACCTTCGAAGGTAGGCCCCTTCAAAGTGTTACTTCTTATGCAAGGTTCTTCTCAACTTATTATGAGGATGGGGGCTTCTACTGGTATAGTGCTCTTGTCCTTCTTCCCTTCTCTCCATTGAGTGTCAGAGGCCTTCGTTCTTTCCTTTTTTATTCCTTTCACAAGGTGGGGAAAGTTTCCTTGATTTTATGGCTTCCTCAATCTGGTTTCTTAGCTGATGACAATCATTGGTGTCGTGCCCGTGGTCTTCATGGAAATGGCAGTACTTGGTCATGTCTCATGACCGTCTATTTCTAAACATGCGGGGAGGTTCATCGAAAGTTTTTACTACCTTTTCCATGGCTATAATTTCTCTTGGACTTTTGGACATGTTAGAGAGCAACCCGTGATTAGTTACTCTATAAGGGGAGAACCTATCCTGCTTCTCTGTCCTCTGTTGCTGTCCCAAGAGGTTTTCTTGGACTTCTCAAAACTTTCCCTTTGATCATTTGGAGTTCCATTAGTTGCTACCTCTCTTGCTTCAATCCACATATAAGTCTTCTCCATCAAACCTTTGTAAGTGGAGGAGAAGTCTGTGGAGAGGAATTCTACTAAGTTTCTTGTTCTTAATCCGTAAATAAAACTAGAGATACATTGATCTTCATGTAGACCTAAAATCTGCAAGGTATCATCTGTGTATCTGGTGGCAAAAGCCATGGTGCTCTCGCCTTCTCTTTGCTTGATATTGTGTATCACCAGATGTGTTTTTGTGAAATTCTTTTGCTGAATGAAATGTGATCGAAACTTTGCCTTTAAATCCTTATTATTGAGAATACTACTTGCTTTCTGACTATTCCATCATATTCGAGCATAATATTTGAGGGTATATGTGAACATATGACAAGCTACGTGTATTACCTATTTTTGCATGCGAATAGCCCCTTCAAAAAGGTGCAAGTAGTTATCAAGATCTCCCTTTCCATCGTAAGAGCCGATATGAGAAGGGATTTTTAATCCATCCGGGAGAGGAGAATCCTCGATCCAGCGGATGAAGGGAGTCACGGAACCCATTGGGTCTGTAAAGAGGCATGCGGGGTTTGGGTATGCATGTACATTTGGCTGCGTATAAAAGGGATAACTATTTAAGGGGATGGTTGTAGAGTATACAAACCCATTATTTGGAGGCATATTGCTATTCGTAAAGGTTTGAGGTACATATCCTCCTTATGGGTGATGGGCGTAGGTTCCCCCAAAAAAGGGGTTACCATTCTGAGCCTGAGGAGGGTAAATCAGAGCTTGCCCATTGACGATACCCGTAAATGGTTGGGGGTAAGAATTAACATGAGCAGGTACGAATCCATTAGATGGATGAAAACTACTAGTTATGAAAGGTTGAGCATGATGCGAGATGTGCGTACCATTAGGGGGAAGATTCCCCCTATGTTAGTTGAAGGCTGGTGGCCTCCATATACGGAGATAAAAAAGGATTGCAGAGCTTGACCATTCTTGCTTCTTCCTAGGTGTGCTGCCAAAAGCGAAGGAAGATTCATTCCCCGACTTCCGTTCTCCCTTGCTCTAAGCTCTGAAGGCCCACCGCCTTCGACATTCCTTTCTATCCTCCCCCTTCCCTGTTTGGGGCTTCTTGATCCCTACCACCCTTTCTCTTTGCCTACGAACCCTAGGAGACCTCATGCGGAGAGGTGGAGTGGTTACTCTATTTTGCTCAAGTCTCGGTTCCATCTCCCTTTCTTCGTCATACTCCTCATTGAAGTATCCCATTTCAGTACGGAGGTCTTGGTTGTGTATCTGCCTTTGCCATTCCTTTAAAAGGGATTCGAGGATTTCATAGTTGGCTTCTACAAAATCGAGGCTAATCATGGGGTTAGGATTGGCTGAGGTGGAAGCGCGATAGGCAAGGGGCGTATTTTCAAGAGTCATGGCGGCAAATATGGATGTAGTTATAGGTGGTAATTCACTGGTGCTAACATTTAGTATGGGAATTGGCATCGAGAAACCCGGTAGTGGTGTGATTTCTCTTCTGTTTGTCATGCCGGTAAAGTAGGTAAAGTGGTTTGGAGGTTATTTGACTTAGTTTAGATGGGACTAATCATTGCGGGTCCCACGGATGGTGCCACTGATTGTGCAAATATGGACACGATTAGGATTCGATGGAGAGCGAAGAATTCTTAAGGTGATCGCTGAAATGCCAAGTCTTGAGTAACCTGTGACAGCACAAATGAAAATACTACGTTAAGTGAAGCGCAGGGGGTGTCCCTGTGAATCACCTTCGGTGTGAGAATAAGTATGTGCTTTTGAGGGTAATAAGCGTATGTAAAGTAGAAAAGTGTGTATGAGAGTCTGAACCATACCTGGAGACCTTGCCATCTATTTATAGGTGTAAAAATAGGATGTGACGAGGCCTAGCACAAATACCAGTGAACGTGGGGGTGTCCTACGATTTAAGGGGTGATTCCCAGAACTGTGTCCCATGATCTCTACCTTGACGGGAAAGCTTTGGTAGAGAAGGAGAACGAGGGTTTTGACTTAACCAAACCTTTGCCCTAGTTTCGTCAAAGACCTCCCCGCAAAGGGTGGGGGTCTTCGCGTGGCAGATTCCTATACTGGTAACCATCACGAAGATGATTTTACGCCAATAGAAACTATTCGAATGTTCTTAAGCATAATTTGGGAGAAGATCCTATTCGAGCTCGAAAGGGAGGCCTCCGAGCAAAAGAGGAGGCTACGTCATCAAAACCCATCTATTAGCCCAGACGAAACTTATCATTTTGGCCCAATACTATTTACGAAACCATTTTAATAAGTCCATACGAAACCGAAACCTAAAACTATTGCTTTCGTAAAACATAATTAACAAAGAAAATGATAAACTGAAAGATTTGTTTTGTTTTCAGCTTATTATTATCATTCTATTCATCATTTAAGAATGTTCTTATGTCTGAAAGCAAAATTTCAAGTTTTACGAAACCATCAAGGTTACGAAACCTCATGATCTTAGTCCACAAATGATGTTTTCAGTGATTAATTCATTCCAATCATGTTCTATGATATTTATCAATGTTTTGCCTTAATCAATTTCTCTTTTCAAACACTTTCAATTTTACGAAACCCTAGATCTATACGAAACCTATATTATCAATTAATAACATCAGTTATCCACAAAAGAAATCAAAATAGATCATTGATGTGTCGTCGTGTAGGTTGTTATTTTAATTATCAAGTTTTACATTTATATTTTTCTGACTTAACCTAAAACAACACTTTAACGGGTAGTGTACCCGATCAGATGTAGCTTCGTTAGTAAGTAGGGTGTCGATCACGAAGAGCGAGAGCGTTAATCTATAGTTCTATCAATATTTTGGTTAACTAAACTAAGTTAATTTAAACTATGTTGATTCTAATCTATGTTAAACCTATGTTAATCCTAATTCTAACGGATAAGGGGGGTTTTCAGTCTGAGAGACTGGCATAGATTTTGTGGTAACTTAGATCAATTTAAAACAAAATAACACACGCAAGCAAATAGACAAAAGATAGAAGAGTGGTCTAGCCAAATATAAGAAAATTGTATTAACCATGATTATTCCAATTAAAATGATGGTTTGTTTATTTAGTGCAATGAGTGCTTATCTCGAGGCGGCATATCATTCCAAGATTTAGGCGCTACTTCTTCCTAAAACCTAGACACGTAGAATTCTGTAACAATTAAACGCATCCGCATAAAGCATCCTATTTGCTGATTATAATCTATCTTAGGAGATTAATAATGGTGATCTTATTAAACCCTAGCTCATGGAGACTTTACCCACTTACTGCTTAATGGTAATTTATATTCTAGTAGTCCACAATCCAAGTCTTTACCAAAGGAATCAGTATGTTATTTGTTGATCCTAGGTCACCTGCTAGTCCAACTTGTTCACATAAACCAATGGTAAAGATAGGGCATTAATTGTGATCCTATTGTTATAGATATATAAATCACTATATAGAGAGCCATCCTTACATCTAGCTAACTTGGTCGGTATCACTAGATCCAATTGAATGATAGGTCGCATACAAAAGCATGTAAACAAGTATGAATTGATAAACATAAACAAGCAATCAACGATAAATTAAGCAATCGATATAAACAAACCAAACATTTAAATCTTCATAATCATGGCTAATACCTAAGGGTATTAGCCCTTAATCATTGTAATCAATACAAGAATAATTCAACCAAGATAAACTAACTGAGTTAAACGAATGATACCAAAAATTGAACAATTACTAGAGTATAGGAGATTACAAGGTGTTTCTTATGGAATTAATAGCTTGCTTGACGTCTTCTTCTCTTCTTGTCTTTTGAAAATTGACTTTTGTGGTTAGGGTATCGAAAATATGATCAAGCACACCTAATACTCGTTTTTAGGTCTTCTATTTATAGTTTCTAGAATTTGGTCGATACGACGTATTGGTTAAGGTCAATACCGCGTATCGAGAGTTTCTTAGAGTAGGGACTACATTCAATATCTTCCAGAATATTTAATTACTATATCTTGGATACGACGTATAGAAGTCTTCTGGATACGGCTTATAGGTCTTTGTTCTTTATGGTTTCTTATGAAGTGCAGTCACAGATATGCCGTATCTTCCTTGATGGATACGGCGTATTGGATGTCAGAGCAGTATTCTTTAGATTTATTCGTTTAAGCTCTAGAATGCGTGCCTTTTAGTTAATCTTCACAAGGTACTTCATAATTACTGCAAATCTCAAATATAAACGATTAAGTACCAATTCTTGCAATAATTATATAAAATGGGTAATTTACATGGGATAAATGATGCTATAAAAGTGACATTATTTGATGTCATAAAATATCCCTCACTTGAATTCTACTTTTCCTCAAGTAGCCTTTAGAAACTTATGAAAATGTATCCCTAAGGATTTTTCCGTTAAGCATTTAATCGATTAATTACTAGTACACAACCAAACACCTCACGAACTGGGTAGATTAAAACACTCAAATCACTCGACTAATCTATGTGGTAACATGTAACTAATTCACTCAATTGCTCGGTCATAACGAGTATTCTATCATAGGCTTGGCAAGGATACACATCTCCACCACTAAAGGTAAGGAGTAACAAGTTTATAGAGGTAAATTGAGTTTTTTTTAAAGAGGCTTAAAGGGTTTGATCACTCTTTCTAATCTCTACCGATACCAATATTCCAGAAAAGGTGACAAAGACCTTACATACACACCCATAACGATAGGATAAACACATATGACTAGTAGTCTTTACCAAAAGTTATAAACCAGCAAGGGCGACAAACGACATATACGTATCCATAACAATGGAATAGACATACATGATTGTATTCAATTCCCTCATTCGAGTAAAACCAAGGGTTAGAACAAAAAGTGATATAGGGTATGGATCTTCTAATCCTTTCTCCAAAAGTAATAAACCAACAAGGCGGACAAAATCACACATACATAGCTGTAACGACGGAATAGACGCATGTGATTGCTCGCATCCTTATTCGAGTAAAACCCAAGGATAAAGAGTAGGAAAGGGAAATAATTGTTGTTAAAAAAATTACAAAACAAATAGATTAAGTCCAAACAAATAAGGTATAAGTTGCTAGATACTTTCTCGATCGTTCCCATGATAAAGACACAAAAATATTTACACAACCGTCTTCATCATAGATCAACAAAAACAACCTAAGTTGGTGTTCCCATAACGGTCAACTTCTTAATCATCCATACTATTGTTGGGATTTAAAACCGCTTTTAGTGTTCGATATATGAAAATCTATCTACTCAAAACAAGCTCCCTAAAATATACTTTCTTGACTAATGAAAACATTTTTAAGTCGCCTAAATCCTCAAAACAAAATTGGACCAGCAACCATATTTTTCACAAACGCTCCAAAAAATCCATCCAAACTTCACAATAGTGCCTATACTAACCTAATCCCGTTTACTACTAATCCATCCAATAAAATCCACTCTTAATCTATCCTAATCCCATCATCATCTTTGTTGCAACCCACATATTCACTCATCCTTTCCATAATCAAAGTATTAATATCAAAAACCCATAAACACTTCATTAGTTTGTAAATCCATTAGTTTCTTTTGAAAAAAAAAAGATAACACAAACACTATGGAACTTATAAGACTTGATCAAGAACATAAGAATATAAAAGAAGAAAAGATAGGTTCAAGATATACTCACAAATGAGAAGAATCAAGAAGAAAACTACTAGATATAGTGAAGAAAACCTTAGATCTTGAAAAACCCCAATTAATATTAGAAACCCTAATTTTAGATCTTGACTAAACCCTTGCAAATCAATGAAACCCTTCTTGGAAACACCTTAGATATGAATGAAAATGATATTAGAATAGTTATATCTTGCTAGAAATCAAAGATATGGAAGTGTGTATGTGTGTGTTTTGGGCCGTGAGCTCCAAGAGAGGGAGAGGGGAAAGAATTTTTGTTGGTGGCTTGTGGAATGAATGTGTAACACTAAGTTGTGAAATATCAAGATATATATAGGACAAGGGATAAGGATTAGGTATTGGTATCTTGTGTATGAGACCAATACATACCAAAGGTGTGTGTGTTGGGTTGCTCGGCTGACCACTACTCAAACAAGACCAGGTGGTTCCAATTTGTGAGTCTTATGAAATTAAATGTTATTCTTTCAAATTTAGTTTAGTGTTTAGTGGTCCTTAATATTTTCATGAAGAAAAGATGGTGTTAAGATGCACCAAGTATATGCATGGTGGGTAATTCTATTTTGTCACTATCTTTGCATGTGATGGTGTTTTCTTTTGAAAATTCAAAATAAAGGTAAAAGATTCCTCCCCATTTAATTAGATGTGTGTTTGTGCGTGTGATTTGAGTAGATGGGAGGGGTGACCACGAAAATTTTAACTTCTAAACTTGAGATATATGATAACTAGAGTTTATACAAAAAGATTGCGGGTTTCTGGGTCTCCGTTTGACCTAAAATGCTAAAACCGTATGACGTACGCGAAAAACGTATATATCACAAACAAAAGTGAAGGTGACCTACGTAACACTTTAAAATGATAAAATAATGCATATAACACGTAGACTAATCCAAGTTCGAAGCCGTAACGCATCCGAAGACGATTTTCAGTTTTACGCGGGACAACTTCCCAAAAAATTGCCAGATTCAAAAGTAACGTATAAAAGTAAAAAATAATGATCGGAAAAGTTTAAAACAACGACCTAAAATTTACGGGGTGTGACATCCTTCCCTTGTTAAAAGAGCCTTGTCCTTAAAGCTTAAGACGTAACTTTAGATGTAGATATAGGGTTAGCAAAAAGATGAGGGTACTTTTTCTTTATTTGATCTTCGCGCTCCCAAGTAAACTTAGGACCTCGCCTAGAATTCCAACGGACTTTCACAATTGGGATATGGCTTTGCTTCAAACGCTTGACTTCACGATCCATGATCTTAACCGGTTCTTCAAGGAAATTAAGCTTGCCATTAATCTGAATTTCGTCCAACGGAATAGCTAGCGGTTCGTCGGAAAGACACTTTTTCATATTGGAAACATGAAAAGTACTATGGATACGACTTAGTTGATTCGGGAGTTCAAGTCGGTAAGCGAATGATCCAACTTTAGTAAGTACCTTGAAAGGTCCAATATAACGAGGGTTCAGCTTCCCCCGTTTTCCGAAACGTATCACCCCTTTCCATGGCGATACCTTCAACATAACCTTATATCTAACTTAAAACTCCAATGGCTTACGTCTCATATTGGCGTAGCTCTTCTGTCTATCTCGTGCAACTTGAATATGTTTCTTGATTTGGATGATCTTTTCTGTAGTTTCGTGAACGATCTCTGGGCCAGTGAGCTGAGCATCTCCAACCTCAGCCCAACAGACAGGAGATTGGCACTTACGACCGTACAATACTTCGAATGGTGCAGCCTTAATACTCGTGTGATAACTATTGTTATAAAAAAATTCTACCAAGGGTAGATGCCTATCCTAACTTTTTCCAAAATTGATCACACAAGTACGCAACATGTCTTCTAAGGTTTGGATGGTCCTTTCACTTTGACCATTGATATGAGGGTGATAAGCCGTACTCATGTCCAATTGAGTACCTAGAGCTTTCTGAAGCAATTGTCAGAATTGAGATGTGAACCTACCATCTCGATCATAAATGATTAAAACGGGCATACCATGCCTCGTGACTACTTCCTTCAAGTATTGTCAGTCACATTTTCCTTCGAGGCGTTT
This sequence comes from Tanacetum coccineum, assembly GCA_026074375.1. Taxonomy (NCBI): domain Eukaryota; kingdom Viridiplantae; phylum Streptophyta; class Magnoliopsida; order Asterales; family Asteraceae; genus Tanacetum; species Tanacetum coccineum. The sequence continues at coordinate 7,255 of BQNB010088315.1, read as the reverse complement.
CTGCTTCATGGTAGAAAATGAGGGATTTAGTAAGGCGGTCAATAATTACCCAAATTGTGTCTTGTCCAGTCGACGTCTTTGGCAATTTAGTAACGAAATCCGTTGTAATGTTTTCCAACTTCCATACGGAGATCACAGGTTGAACCAACAAACTAGATGGTTTTTGGCATTCGGCCTTGACCTTAGCAAAGTCAAACACTTACTGACGTAGGTTGCAATCTCAGCTTTCATATCGGGCCACCAATATAGTTTCTTCAGATCTTGGTACATCTTGTCCGATCTAGGATGGATCGAATACTTTAACTTATGCGACTTGTGCATAATCAAAGCTCAAGTGACTCATACTGGGTATCCAACTCCTATTCATTAAAAACTACGTTCCGTCAGCACGGGGTTCAAGCTTCTTAATCATACCACATAAATCTTCAGTTCCATAATTCTCCTCTTTTCTTTCCTCAGCTTGAGCATTTAAAATTCTCTTAGGAAGATTTAAACTAATAGTCATAACCAAGTCTCGAACTCGTAGTGGCTTAATCCTTTCCTTGTGACTTAGCGCATCAGTCACCACGTTCGCCTTACCCGGATAATAACGAAATCTAGCGAGTCGTAGTTCTTAACAATCTAGCCATCGGCGTTTTTTGTCTCTTATTTCAACTCCTTTTGATCGAATATGCCGGTAATCTCTTATGATCGGTGAAACACAAAGCTTTTGGTGCCAGTACAGATAATGTCTCTACATTTTGAGAGCGAACACTATAGCTCCAAGTTCTAAGTAATGTGTAGTGTAATTCTTCTCATGAATCTTGAGTTGGCATGACGCGTAAGCTATGACTTTTTCCCTTTGCATCAAAACTGCGCCCAACCCTTTGTGAGAAGCGTCACAATAAACCACGAAGTTTTTAATACCTTCGGGTAAAGCCAAAATTGGTGCACTATACAATTTCTGCTTCAAAAGTTGAAATGCAGCTTCTGCCTTTTCACCCCAATCAAAGTTCACGCACTTTTACGTCAACTTTGTCATAGGCTTAGTAATTCTTGAGAAACCTTCGATAAATCGTAGGTAATAGCCATCAAGACCTAGTAATTAACAAATCTCTGTTGGTGTCTTAGGTGACGCCCAATCCTTGATTGATTCAATCTTAGCTGGGTCTACGTGAATGCCTTCACTATCAATCACGTGACCGAGAAACTGTACCTTTGAAAGCCAAAATTCACACTTTGAAAACTTGGCGTACAATTCCTCCTTCTAAGTAATCTTAAAATTAATTTAAGGTGCTCTTCATGCTCCTTCTTATTCTTGGAGTAGATCAAAATGTCATCGATGAAAACTATCACGAATTTATCCAGATATGGCTTGCACACTCGATTCATCAGATCCATGAATACCGCAAATGCGTTGGTCAGTACAAACGGCATCACTTGGAACTCATAGTGACCGTAGCTTGTTCTAAATGCCGTATTTGAAATGTCTTCCTCCCGAACTCTGAGTTGGTGATAACCAGATCTCAGTTCGATCTTAGAGTAGACTCTTGACCCACATAACTGATCAAACAAGTCCGTTAATACAAATAAACCCATAAAAAACATTTATTTTATTGTACGATCTTCTCATGTTTTGTTGATAACATTTAGTAAAATATCTATGAAAGTAAAAACGTCTTAAACCTTTATTCTCCATTTTTAAGCATCACTTTAAATTTCATACAAAACAAGTAAAGTAATATTTACATCATAAATAGCATCATCATTTGCAGCATAATTTAAGGTAATCTTACAAGATTACACATGATCTCTTAAGATTTTGCAAATCAAAATTCGGATTGTGTTACTGTGCGCCAGTTCCCTTCGATTATAAAAGCGGTTTAGTTTCTGAACTGAATCAGGCGTGAACGTACCTACAGTAAATTTTTAGGGCTATAATATACCATGCCATTTCTCTGTTTATTCACACATTTCCAACTAATAACTCTCTTATGCTAATGTTCATTTCTCTCTATTATTCCATAGTTTTATTTAGCATTTTGTAGGTAATTCTCTTCAAACAAGAAATTGCCAAACACCCTTTTGAGACGATCAAGTTCCAAGAATCTTGTCTCGCATCTCAATAGCATCTTCAAGTTTACCTCGCTGAATCTTGTATATCATTTAGTAGTTGTAGTTGTATTCTCCATCATTGTAAAACTAGAGTAGTGTTGTTAGGTTGATTCTACCAAGTGTAGAATCCGATATCTAGCTTTGTATCGTTAAAAGGTGTAAGCAACATTGTGAGGCTTCTCTGGCGGTTAAAGGAGATTGGTGACTATTGTTTACAAACTCTCAAGTAGGCGACCCGGGGAGTGTAATTTAGGGCATGGAAGGTGTCACTTGTAGCCGAACACTATTAATACTTGTGTTGGTTAGTGTCTCTTTCTATACTCTTTACTTTTACTTGTCTATTTCTATTCTCAAACGTCAATATCGTACAAACTTCACATAAGATCAAAACAAATTTGAAAAAGTGGTAGAAAACTATTCAACCCCCTTCTAGTTTTCATAATTGGGGATTCAAAGAAGGTTACCAAAGCTTTTTAAAATATATTGTATTTTAAAACTTTAATACAATTATGGTTTTGGAAAACTAACAAGAAAGGTAAGTCTATGCTTTTACGACCACCTCCTTTGAGGCTATTTGTTTTTTATTATTGGAAAAAGCCGCTTTGAATTTATGTGAAGTCTCAAAGATACTTGATCTTTGGTATATATAGGTTTATGGTAACTACAACCTACTTCAGAAGACAATGATGTTAAGATGTAGTTATCACTTATGAAAAATTTGATGAAAACCATAAGAAAATGATTTCCAAAAATAATGAAGCAAAAAATGGTTTTATACAATGCTCTACGAAAAAATAATGTGAAAGGATTTTCATGTGTGATACGGCTAAGGATATTTAGAATTCCTTAATAATTACCCATCAATGTAACAAAAAAGTTAAGGATAATAAAATAGACCTATTTGTTCAAAAATATGAAGAATTCATCATCTTAGGTGATGAAAAACATTGATTTGTGATTATGCTAGATTAATACTTTTTATTACATCACTAAAAGAACTTGATGAATCTTTTTCAAGTCGTAATCATGTCAGGAAATTCTTAAGGGCTCTTCCCACTAAATGGCACCCAAAGGTCACGGCAATAGAGGAATCCAAAGACTTTTCAATTTTTCCTCTGACGAATCTTATCGGCCAATCTTTAAGTTACGATGGTCAAGTAATTAAAAAAGGACTTGGAGACCTTTGGAACAAGAAAGAAAAGTCTAAATGACTTGTGCTCCTAATGAAAGAAAAATTCCTAAGTGAAGAGGAAGCAACATCTTTGGATAATAATGATGATGAGTATGCCATGGCCGGTTTGAGATTTCAAAAATATTCTTTAGAAGAAGAGGGAAGTTTCCTTCGTCAACCCTTATGATACAAAAGTGAACTTTCGGAAAGAAAAAGAAAGACAGAAAGGAGAAAGATGATCGAAGTTTCTTTAGTGTCGGTGATCAAATCAACTTCATTTAGGTGGATTGTTCCCTAAACACTCCTTTAATGATCAAAACGCCTTCTTTGTTTGGATGTTGGATCGATAGTGAAGATGGACTCCAAGACGGAAGAAATATCTCTCATGGCTCGTAACGATAATCGAGGTATTATCGACACTCCCACTTGAGTTGTTCGTTTTAGTAATGAATCATGGCAAAAAGAGAATGATAAACTATGCCACAATTGTATTAGGATCTTAACACATTAAACAAAATACTTAAGGCGAAAAATTAATAACTAAAAAATAAAGCTTGCGAACTTAATTTAAGAGTTGATAACTAGAAAGAAACAAGGAAAATTAGCCTTGGAATGTGAGGTCATGTGTCACTATTCTTCAACCAAAGAATTAACTTGCTAACTCTAAAATAGCTAGCTTCGATATCTAGTCATACTTGCAAGAAATGCTTGAATGCAAAAAACCACCCTCAACGATAACATGGAATAGGATACACAGATGACATTAGCTTATCTATTGCAACACGAAACCAAAAAAGTTAGGCTTTAAAAATGCCTACAATGCCTCTATATGAACCAGACAGTGATGGTTCCCTCTCGCAAGAAGAAACCAGTAGTTCTAACGATCAGAACTGGCTTCTGCAGAAAAATAGATATGCAAAGAACTTAGGAAATAAATTTGTAAAGAAAAAATGATTCCGTGTATATACTAGGTAATCCTCCTTTAACATCCTCTAAGAGTGTCAAACCGACCACCAAATCCTAAATCTTGGGGCAAGGGCTTGGAAAGAGTCAAATCCAAACCAAACCCTTTGAAAACCTCTGAGGATACTCAACAACTCTTATATCATAAAAAAGTAACTATCATCAGTTAGTGAGACTATGAAAACACAACAAGACATATTAGTTCTAACACCTATGCCTCAACAATGGGGTCCTTGTCCTCCGTTTCCTTACATGGGTCAACCAAACGGTATGCATAACTCTAATGGACCAATGAGATATTGGGGACCAAATGATTGAGTTACCTTGTGATTATAGGTACGTCTAAGTCAAGTTAGAACCAGATAACTGATCAAGGATAGTGGTTGCCTCAAGGTCACTTGAGACGGTAAACAAAGATCTCTTATCATCCTACAAGACTATAGACGGTAAGGTAAGGTAAATGTAGTATTCGGTGGAACACGAAAAAATGCAGAGATCGTCGAAAAAGGTACAATCACTCATAACTCTCTCACCATTCATGACGTATGTCACGTAGAAAATTTATGATTTAATCTACTTAGTATCGGGTAAATTTGCAATAAAAAATGCAAAAGTGCTTTTTAGTTGCAAAACCATTGGTAGCGAAATCATTAAAAAAGGCATTACCATAGGAAGGAAAATTAGGAAAAATGGTCTTTACATAATGAAAATGGGAAACTCTCCAAAAGATAGTCTTTGCTTAACCTCAATAGATGATACTTCGACCTTATGCATCGACAAGATTGGGTCCACGCCTAATATGCGACTTATACATTTCGATATATCTAAGAGCTTGTAAGGAATTTGTCTAAACTAAATTTTGAAGTCATTGTTTGCAAATGCTCGTAATATGGAAAACATATACACACAAGTCATTAACTAAAGAATGGTTTTCAGACCACTAATGTCTAGAACTTGTTGCACTTGAAATGTTTGGAGCCATCCAAAACGTCCAAAAGCTATGGAGGAAACTTCTACACTTTGTTCATAGTCGATGACTACTCAAGATATACATGGACAAGATTTTTAAAACACAAAAATGAAGCTTTTGACCACTTTGAAATTTTAAGTAAAAGAATTCAAACTCAAAAAGGTTGCCCCATTATACACAGATCATGGTCGGGAATTTGATAATGAAATACAATTTGGAAACTTTTATGATGCTAACGGTATCACTCATAACTTTTCAGCACCCCGTACTCAACAATCAAATAGGGTAGTAGAACGTAAAAATAGAACCTTACAAGAAATGAGTGAAACAATGCAAAATGAACAATCAATTCTTCAAACGTTTTGGTGTAACGTCGTCGACACCTCGACCTACATTTTAAATAGAATTCTTATTAGACCTTTCCTCGGAAAAACTCCTTACGAGCTTTTCAAAGGTAAAAAGCCCTCCTTAGAACATTTTAAAGTTTTCGGTAGTAAATGCTTTATTCTTAATACCAAAGATTATCTAACAAAATTCGACCCTAAATCAACCGAAGGTGTATTTCTAGGATACTCTCCTAATAGTAAAGCTTACGTAATTCTAAATAAAGAAACCATGAGAGTAGAAGAATCTCTCAATGTAAAATTTGATGAAAGTCCTCCTCCTAAATCACCACCTTTAGTAGATGATGACATTCTTGAAAATGATGTCATAGAAAATCAAGATAAAGACCTAGAAATCAAGGAAAATGAACCATTAAACAAAGAAATCACAAACATCAAACACTCTAAAGATCATCCCTTAGAAACTGTCATAGGAGGTCTTAATGAAAGAACTCTAAGATCTCAAGTTCAAAATCAAAGCAACTTCTTTTGTTTCGTTTCCACCGTAGAACCCAAAAATGTTAAGGAAGCCATACAAGACGAAAGTTGGACTATGGCTATGCAAGAAGAACTAAATCAATTTAAATCAAATGATGTATGGAGTCTCGTTCCCCCGCCTAAAAACCAAACCATCATTGGTACAAAATGGGTCTTTAAAAACAAACTCGACGAAAACGGTGTTGTTTCTAGAAATAAAGCAAGACTAGTCGCACAAGGGTACAATCAACAAGAAGGAATAGACTTCGATGAAACCTATGCCCCCGTGGCAAGATTAGAATCTATAAGAATCCTTCTTGTGTATGCTTGTGCTCACAACTTTAAGCTTTATCAAATGGATGTCAAAAGTGCTTTTCTAAATGGATTTATAAATGAAGAAGTCTATGTCGCTCAACCTCCCGGATTCATAGATTCCGAAAAACCCAACCATGTTTTCAAACTCAAAAAGGCCCTATACGGTCTCAAACAAGCACCCAAAGCTTGGTATGATAGACTTAAGGCCTTTCTCATTGATCATGAGTATACCATGGGATTAGTATATAACACTTTATTTACTAAGAAAAGAAACTCACATATCATTATCATTCAAATCTAGGTGGACGACATCATCTTCAGATCAACTTATCAAGAGCTTTGTGATGATTTCTCAAAAATCATGCATGATGAGTTTGAAATGAGTATGATGGGTGAATTGAATTTCTTCCTTGGTTTACAAATCAAACAACTAGAAGATGGAATCTTTTTCAACCAATCTAAATACGTCAAAGAAATGCTAAAAAAATTCGGCCTTGAAGACTCCAAACCGATCAAAACTCCTATGTCATCTGAAACCAAGCTCACTCATGATGAAGACGGGGAACCCATCGACGACACTAAATATCATGGCATGATTGGCAGTTTACTTTATTTAACGGCCAGTCGCCTGGACATCATGTTTAGCGTTTGTCTTTGTGCCCGATTTCAAGAAGCACCTAAATCTTCCCACCTAAAAGCCGTAAAAAGAATCTTTAGATACATCAAAGGTACGTCACACCTAGGCTTATGGTATCCCAAAAGAACCGGTCTAGAAACAATCGTCTATGACGATTCCGACCACGCGGGAAACTACTTCGATCGCAAAAGCACTAGTGGTGTATGTACCTTCGTAGGTTGTTGTCTTACATCATGGTTCTCAAA
>BQNB010088314.1:0-20158 GCA_026074375.1 Tanacetum coccineum | reverse complement strand
CTCTATGTCGAGAAAGAATTGAATTCTTTATCGACAAGCTGGGGATGAGAAGTTTTACTCCTGAGACTCTGAAAGAACTGGCAGATGAAGCCGGAGAATAGTAGTGGTACCAATTCTTATATCCTCTGCATAATATGTATATATACAAACCACAAAAACACAAAAAGATTTTTCACTTCTTATAAAATTTTTTATAAAAACAAAATACAAAATTAAAAAATCATAAAAAGACAAAAAATATATTTTCATGTCATGTTCTCTAGCATCAATAATATTTACGGCTTTAGAAATGTCGTTTAACAATGGCACACAGCTGTAAATAAAATAGAAAACATGACATATGGCTTGTTATTATTTCAGATAATAACCCGGTCATAATCTTAAAGGCAAGTATTTTTAAAATAAAAGTTTTGACTCTCAACGGGAATTTATTCTCGGGCATGGTCTATTTTATGACCATGCAAAGGCTTGTGCTTACTTTGCAGCACAACCCATGCTTTCTTTATCCATAAGTGTACGTGTCAGTGTGCTTATGTGTCAAAATAAGAGAATTTTTTTTTCATGTTGTTGATTTTTCAAAAATAAAATAATCATCTTAGTAATTCATTAGAAAACGATTTTTCAAGGCATTTGACCACTCAGATAACGACTACAACTCTTAAAATAGAAAACGGGTCATTGTTTGAGGGGGAGAAAATCTCAAATTGCTTCTTCAAAAAGTCATCAGGGATTAAATGGAAAAAGGTTTTTAAACAATAACGGGTTAACAATTAAAGAGGAGTTAATTAAGTTTAGCTTATTTGTGCCTTAAATGTTATGTGTTTATGCCTTTAGGGAGTAAATAGCAAAAAATAAGTATTTAAGCACTTTAGTGTAAACTTTAGGGACTATTTGTGCCTTTAGGAAAACTATATCATGCCTTAGTAAACTTATGTAGAAGAATAGATAAGTGGTAATAGTTCAGGGGGCATTTGTGTCAAAAGTTTAAACTTTTAACACAAACACCCATTTCCCTCTCTCACTCGTCACACGCACAGATACATAAACACACTTAATTTCTTTTCCCTCTTATTTAAAATCATCATTACCAAGATCTCAAAGTTCAGACCATATCAAGCTTTGAGGTAAACTATGAACATGTTTCCCACACTATAATCATCATATCCTCCATAGGAATTAGGTTATTACTCGATATTTTGCTTGAAATCCTTAGATTTTGGCCTAGGGTTAGTGAAAATCAAAAGGTGACCAAATCCCAAATTAAGTGAGAGGTTTTGATGCTTAAGGGGTGTAGTTATCTCGGCTATAGAAGAATTAAATGGGGTTAACACATGGTCTTGTTTTGTTTGATTCTTGTATGCGTTACATTGGGAAAATGGGTAGGACATGAAAAGTGTGATGGGTTTGTGCTTTATAAGTGTTGTTATGCCTATTTGAATGCATTTGTATGTGAAAATGTAAGTCTTGTATGATGAATTTGATTTCTTGATTCAAACGAGTAACTACTTACTCGTTCCTTGCTTATAATGAAAATTTTGTGGATGATTCATGTTATTATTGCTAGGATATACTCTTGTGTGCTTTATTAAAGTGATTATGACGTATAGTGCCATAAAATAAGTTTCATGTATAAATCAAAATTATTAGACGGCTGTTTATACATCAATGTCAATAGACGGCGATTTATACAGTCACAATAGACGGCGATTTATACAGTCACAATAGACGGCGATTTATACAGTCACAATAAACAACAATGTATACTGTCACAATAGACGGCGATTTATACTGCCACAATAGACGGCGATTTATACTCAAGACCATAGACGGCGATTTATACCTAACACATTAGATGGCGATTTATACAACTAAGTTAGATGGCGATTTGTACCACTCAGTTAGGCGGCGATTTATACTTGGCCTAGACGGCGATTTATACATGTTTTATGAAATTGATTTTTTCCTAAATGTTTTAACTTGATAACTTATTTTAGGTTAAATCTTACTTGTATCTCATGTGAGCTGCACAATTGACCGAGTTTGACCTATAGTTAGCTTGTTGACCTTCTGACTAGTGTCTTTCGTCCTGTACCTTGATTAAATTCCTGATAATATGTGGTTAAGTCTGCCTAGTTAAAGTCTATGAATTGCTTTGCATATGAACTGTATTGGAACATTCTTAGCAGAAACATGAATCTTATTGCAACTCAACAAGCTGCTTTCGACAATGCTTTGGTCCCATCTGAGAAGAGACTAAAGATTGAAAGATGCAATGCTAGAATTGCAGTCAGCAAGCCACAAAGAGAATAAACTTATCAAGTCACTTTGGAAGCACTCAAGCTATCTCCTTGCTATCCCGCATTTGTGATCATTGCTGAAGTCCCTCAAATCTATATGCATCAACTTTGGAACACCATCACAAAGATCAGAGATACAAATGCATACAACTCAAGTTGGATAAGAAGAAATGTCGAGTTGATACTGAAGTCTTTCATGAAATTCTTTAGATATGTCCCAGAATTCTTAACCAAGACTTTATTGCACCACCTTCAGAAGAAGACTTGGTTACATTCATTCAGGAACTTGGCTATTCTGGCAGATGTAATATGTTATCTGCAATTCACACTGATCAAATGCACCAGCCTTGGAGAACATTTGTTGCGATCATCAATAGGTGCATCTCTGTGAAAACAACAGGACTTGATAGACTTAGGGAATTACGAGCTCAAATCTTGTGGGGTATATATAATAAGAAGAATGTTGACTATGTTGCTCTGCTCTGGGAAGACTTCATGGATCAAGCTAACAACAGAGAAATAAGTTCAGCAAGGAAAGAACACATGCCCTACCCTAGATTCACCAAAGTTATCATCAACCACTTCATTTCTAAGGACAAACAATCTCTATGAGGAACAAAATCAATCTTCACATAATTCGTGATGACTCACTACTCGGTACATTGAAGTTTGTCTCTAAGAAAAAAGATTATCAGCAGTATGGAGCCCTAATTCCTGATGATTTGATTAATCAAGACATCAAAGATTCTCAAGCTTACAAGACTTACTACGGATTTGCAACTGGAAAAGTTCCTCCCAGGAAAGCAGGGAAGTATAAGAAAGTTGCTTCATCCTTAAGAAAATTGTCTCCTGTCAAAGAAGCAGAACCCGTCAAGAAGGGTAAAAGAGTTAAGAGACCTACCAAGAAGTCTACTACTGCGCCAAGAACAAGTGTTGCCATCAGAGATACTCCTGGTGTGTTTGTATCAAAGAAGAAAGCACCTGCTAAGGCTGATAGAAGTAAAGGTATTGAAATACTTTCTGATGTAGCTCTATCAGAATCAGCTCAACTCAAGGAGGCCACAAAGACAAGCAAGAAAGACTTTCACATCTCTCAAGCAAGTGGCTCAGGTGATGGAACTGATTTTGAATCAGGGGTTCCTGATGAGCAACAACGCAAGACATCTGGTACAAATAAAGGAACTGGTACTGAACCAGGGGTTCCTGATGTACATACATATGACTCCGAGAGTAAAAATGAATCATGGGGTGACAGTGAAGATGATAATGATAATGACAGTGATGATAACAGTAAAGGTAATGATGATAAGGCTAACAATGATGATGATGGTAATTCTGATGCTGATGATAATAAAAGGACTGATTTAGATGATGATGATGAGAATCCTTCCTTTACACTAAAATATTATGATGAAGAAGAGCATGACGAAGTGTATGAATTTGATGATGATAATGAAAATGTGTTTGAAGACGAGGATGATGATCTGTATAAGGATGTGGACGTGAGATCGTTAGGAGCAGAACAAGGACAAGAAAGGAAAGGTGATGAAGAGATGACTGATGCTGATCAGAATGTTTCTCAAGAAAAGTCATAAAAGAAAGTCATCAAAGATGCACATGTGACACTCACTTCTTCACAGAAGACTGATAGTTTTAAACAAAGCTCTTCTATTTCATCTGACTTTGCTAGCAAATTTCTCATCTTGGAAAACGTTCCACTAGCTGTTGATGAAGTTGTTTCTATGATAAATGTCAAGAGTCGTCAGGAAGAATCAAGCACTCAAGCACCCTCTCTTTTCTCTGTTCCTATGACAGCTATCCCAGAAAATGATAATGTACATGCTACAACTGTTGCTCCAACTATATCAATGATCACTCCTCCTCCACAACTGATGACACCATCTACTGCACCAACAACCGTTCCAACTACAACCTCAATTCCTGCACTTCTTGATTTTTCTTCCCTGTTTAGTTTTGATCAAAGAGTCTCTACCTTGGAAACGAAGATGTCTCAACTCAAACAAGCTGACCATTCTGCACAACTCCTCGAATCTGTCAAATCTCAACTTCCAACAATGGTGGATGACCTTCTGAGCACAAGAATTGGATATGCTACTAGAACAGCTCTCGAGTCTTACACTAAGGATTTTGAAAAGAAAGCTCAAGAGGAGAGGAAGTTATACATAGATGTTGTTGAGAAATCAGTAAAAGACATTATAAAGGATGAAGTCAAAAGCCTACTACCTCAGATTCTACCTAAGGAAGATCAAACTTCGCCACTCCTGTGATCCAGAGTACAATCAATGAATCACTTGAGAATGTCGTATTGGCTAAATCCTCTTCTCAACCTAAGTCTACATATGAGGCAGCAGAGTCACTTACAGAGTTTGAATTGAAGAAGATTCTTCTCGACAAAATGGAGAGAAGTGAATCATACAAGACTGCTCCTGAACACAAAGAACTCTATGAAGGACTGGTCAAATCTTACAATCTTGACAAAGATCTCTTCTCGTCATATGGAAATGTATATTCTTTAAAGAGAGATCGTGACGATAAAGATAAAGATGAAGACCCTTCCGCTGGATCATACCGAGGGTTAAAGAAAAGAAAGATGAGCAAGGACGTTGAACCACCAAAAGGCTCAAAATCAAAAGAATCTAAGACAAGTTCATCCAGAGGCACCAAGTCTTAGCCGAAATCATCTGGTAAGTCTGTGCAAGCAGAGGAACTAGTGTTTGAAACTACAGATACTAGAATGCCACAAGATCAAGGAGGTGACACGGAGGATCAACCCTATGTCGAGACAACTCCAATGGATGACTAGTTTAAGAAACCAAACAAGCCTCCGACTCCTTATCGTGCTTGGAATGATGGAAAGTCTATTGACTCTAGACCGCCTCAGAAATGGATCAGCAACATTGCCAAAGCAAGAAAACCTCCTCGCACGTTTAACGAGCTGATGAGTACTCCTATTGACTTCTCAGCATATGTTATGCACAATCTGAAGATTGATAATCTGACACAAGAGATTTTAGTAGGACCAGCTTTTTACCTTCTTAAAGGAACTTGCAAAAGCATCGTGGAACTGGAGTATTACTTTGAAGAGTGTTATAAATCTGTAACTGATCAACTTGATTGGAACAACCCTGAAGGCCATGAATATCCATTTGACCTTAGCACGCCGTTGCCGTTGATTGAAGCTCAAGGTCGTCAAGTAGTTCCTGCTGACTACTTCTTCAACAAAGATCTTAAATATCTGAAAGGTGGAAGTTCTAGCAGGAAGTACACAACTTCTTCAACAAAAACCAAGGCTGCTAAGTATGACAATATTGAAGGCATTAAAGACATGGTTCCGGAGTTATGGAGTCCAATAAAGGTAGCTTACGACAAATTTGCTATGTGGGGTATCTCACACTAGGGTCCTAAACGACAAAAGTTCTATGGCTACGCAAGCAACAGGGAGTCCAAGCATGATGTATTCTCCAGGAAAAGAATCATTGTAGTAACCCATGTTAAAGTGATGAAGTGGTATGGTTATGGCTATTTGGAGGAGATTATCGTTCGAAAAGAAGATCAAACACTACGCAAGTTCAAGGAAGGCGACTTCTCAAGACTTAATTTGCGTGATATTGAAGATTTGATGCTTCTCTTGGTCCAAAAGAAACTCTCTAACTTAGAGCAAGACGTCATCTTCGACCTGAATATAGCATTAAGGATGTTCACCATACGCATTGTTATTCTTAAGCGGGTGGAAGACCTTCAATTGGGAGTCGAAAGGTACCAGAAGAAACTTAATATCACCAAGTCTGAGACTTTTAGATATGACATCCCCAAACTGACACCATACACTGCATACAAGAACCCTCAAGGTATCATCTATCTAGACAAGTTCAAGAGATACAAGTTGATGCGCTCGGATGAACTCTACAAGTTCTGTGACGGCACACTCGCATCTGTTTGACGGGTACTTCATGATATCGCTAACAACTTGAGGATGGATTACTTGCCAAAAAGGAGATGGAGTAACTTGGACAGAAAAAGGTCCCGCATCATGATCAAGGCAATAGATTAGCAGCTGTTTGAGAGGAGATTGATGAGGAATTTGGAAAAGTTCGTTGGAGGCAGAGAATACGGAAATGACTTCAGGCTGCTTGAACGGACAATGTGACTTTTGTCATATTATGTCCTTCTCCATATAAGGTCAATTTCTCGTATATTACAAATTTGTGAATATGTACACATGTAGTGTAAGACTAGTATTAGGCATATATATAGTATTTGAGTGCGAATTTTCAAGAATTTCTTAGTAAATTCAAATTTTTTTAAATTAACGCACTCAAATTCCATATAATACCCTTAAATATTAAGGGGGAGCATTAAAACGTTCTAATAATCGGCTTGTTACTAATTGGACATTTTTTCCCTGAAACCATGAATATTTGAATCAATTGATATCCAAAATATCAAGAGGTTTGACATTTTTGATAAGGGGAGAAAATGTGATTAAAATATATGGCTAAAAATGTGATTTTAAGATCTCTAGTGTACGCTTTCCCATATATGTGCTAAACTCTTTCGATTAATCGATGCACATATGAAAGGGGGAGAAATTGGTTATGTTTTGGCTGAAATGTGGAAGTACCAAAGACCGACCATTTAAATTACTGTATTGGAGTTATAAGGTGGTTAAGTTTAGGTATTCATTCCCATGATCCAGTCAGAACCGGAGGGATCTACCCAGGGATATTCCACTAGATAGTGTAGAAGTCCTTAGGTATGAAAAAAGGAGTAAAGTTAGATTAAGGGAAAACTGCATACTGAGATGGAGCTAGTACTGGAACAAACCCAACAAGGTACTAGTTATGAAGTCTCGGTAAGCACTGAAGGCATTAAAGAATTAAAAAGAAAAGTTAAGATAAAGGGTAAAAAAAGAAGCCCTCCTTACACTTAGGTAGAAACTGGGTCAATACATCTGCTGTCAAGAATAACAAAGATGATTGCTGACATTAAAGACTGACATCAGAGACCTAGTGATGCAATACACAACCCTTCATAGCCACTCAGAATCTCTAAAAAGATTTACGTTTCATTTCTCACGGAGATTACACGCATTTCTATCGACTTTCTCATTCCAAGTTAGTTGGTATTGAAAAGGTAGCAGTCCGCTCCAACCTTCGATTACTAAAACCAAAAGTGCACTATTGAGTCTAGAGCCAAGAGATCATCCATAAATCTCATTAGGACACTATCCAAATGTATCCGTTGCTCACACAATGTGAAAACAAGTAATAATGTAAAAGTCCTACGCATTATCCTTGTGATCTTTCCAGAACATCAGAGTGATACGAAAGTAATCACAATGACGATGGAAATTCTGCTAGAGTTAACATCAAACAAGCTCTTAGTAGGTCACTTGTGCGATTCTATATGAATCAAGCTTGCGACAACTGGAAAGAAACGATGGTACAATTCTACATAAATCAAACTTATTCCAGTATATGAATTGACGATTGATGAATTTTGAAATGTTTAAAACTCTCGATGTGTCGCAAAAACACTTTAGCAAGTGGCACGTCGATTGATTTTTCAAATCAATTTTTAGTTCAATCGGTGAGATAGTAACTCACTGGTTCACTCTTGTCGTGCTGTCTGCTTCGAGACGTTCCGGTAATGAGAACATGCTGAGTACGATGAATCTAATACATATATGTTAGAAAGATTCAGTACTGCAGATGCGAAACCTTGTCAAGGAGATTCTTCGGAATTCTACATGATCACAGGCAGTATTTATACTGATTAACGGGGAACCGTGGTTATTACAACCGTATTCGACGAAGTGACAAAGATACTTTCGTCCATACTTGTTGATTATCACTAACCCTTTCATGCAGGTAATCCCGATGGTCGCAACTATTGGATCAAGACGAGTCAAGATTCAAAACCACATGCTCATACTTGACTGATAAAAGTAAAGACATCATGAAAGCTCAAGTACATGTTTCAAGACTTCCATTACTCTAATACCATGCGTCTTTCTTAAAGCGACAAAGTATTAAGTTGATACCGCACGTCCTCCATAAAGTGACGAAGTGTAATGTTAAAGAATATAAAGAAAGATGGTTACACACGCTTTTAACATCAAGAACAGTATGAGCATGTCGGTCCAAAAGTTATAAGATCACAAGAAGACAAAAAGATCACAAGATGATGACAAGAGATTATGCTTGGTTGATGATCTCAAAGAAGTACAAGTTCACATTCAAGTCAAGCTATATGGAACAAGCTCAAGCCTAAAGTCAAAAATCACTACATCATGTTCATAAGATGAAGTAAAGATAACAAGTCTGCGAGCACAAGACTAAAGACAAAGCATAGTATGCTAGGTTTAAGTTTTTGTAAAATGGAGTGACCTCCCTTAGGGGGAGATTGTTAGGATCACGAAAAGTGTCGGTCACTTCCATTATATTGTTAGATAGCTCGTATAGTAATATTTAGAAACTAAATAGGCTAGTAAGGCCCAAGGCCTATGGAAAGCCCATCAAGGGTCCATGGTCGGCCATTAGGCTAGTATTTACACCCTTCTCCACACCTTGGAGAGGGTTGGTTGTTCACTTCTCAATTTCACTAATCTAATATTTTCTTCTTTTTCCTTTCTCTTTCTAAAAGTGTTCATCCCTCCCTTTCTCTCTCTAGTTCTTCATTTGTTTGATTGTAAGTTAAGATAATCTAATATTCTTCAAAATCCGCAGCATTAAGTTTTTGGTGCCGCTTCCGGGGAATAGTCTAGGTTTCGGATTCTATCTAGCTTAGGTCTACTCACTAGATTCCTATCTAATGAGATTTTATTTTCTTGTCAATTAGGCTTCTTGTAGTCTATCTTTTCTTTGTGCCTTTTATTCGTAACTCTTTCATTTACCATCATGATGAATTATAAAGCCATCAAACACGCCCTTTTAAAACCCATCACGAAATACACCTATTACATTCCAAAATGATATCTTGATGTTCCAACAACATCAAGGTGAATCTCTCTATGATGCATGGACACGTTTCAAAAACTTAATCTAAAAAGTCTCTCATCGTGGCCTTGATTTATGGTCCCAGATTCAATTCTTGTATGATAATGTCAACCACTATACCCAAATGAACATTGACTTTGCATCAAATGGGGACGTTAGGGAATTAAGTGCTGAAGAAGCATGGGAAACTATATAGGATTTTGCCAATGTGATAAAGAATGGGATAACCCAGTAAACATTATATCTGAGCAAGAATTAGCAAGTTTGATGGCTCAAGCAGAAAAATTGTTTGGGAATGTGAAGGTTTGGGTTGAGATGCCTAGGTGTATAACATGAGATAAGATAGATAATCCAAGCACACAAAGTACCCTACAAGTATTCCTATTATTCGAGGTATACACACCGCCCATGAATTACCCGGAGGAAGTATAAGAGACTATAGGAATCCCGATGGAGGTAGAGTGTTTAGACCAAACACAACCAGAGGATGTATGTTTAAAAATTATTTCGTATTCCTTTTTAGGTAAAACCGTAAAACATTATAAAGAACCATTTTAGGCTCATTATTTTTAGCAAGTTTCTTTTTAAGATCATTGTCTTGTCTTTCAAAGGGTATTTCTTCATAAGCTTGAGTAGTTACGTTTTTGACAACCGGTGGAAAATCACCATTAATGATAATATGCCAAAGATCTAAATTTTTTGACTTCACATAAGTTTCAAATCTATTTTTCCAATAAATAAAACCATCGCTTTCGAAAAGTGGTGGTCTTTGCATAGATTGTCATTCTAGATATTTATCGGAATCCATAGATCGATTCAAGCTTTAAGGTACAATATACTTTAAAGATCTTAGGTGACATTGGCTCCTGATACCAATTGTGGAAACTATAAGGGGAGAAGGGTTGAATAGTTTTGCCATTTTAAAATTAAAACTTAGATTGTTTATTTATGTGAACTCAAGAGATATACAAGTATGTATATGATAGGGATGCAATAGATAAATAAGTAAATGAAATATGTAAATAAGTAAAGAGAAGAAAGATCAAACCAAAAACACGGTGATTTATAGTGATTCAGCTACGAAGCTCCTTTTCGTCCTACTCCACTCCCCGAGTACCCAACTCGAGAGTTCTCTTCACTATTTTAACAAGGTCCCTTTAGGCCGAGAAATCTGTACAACGTCGTTTACATTTTTTTCGATACAAAGCTAAATATCGAGTTATGATTCGAGGTAGAACTAACTTAACACACTATGTATTTTAAGGCCTACAATACTAACCAATCATACACATATGATTACACAAGACACAAAATGATGGTGGATAAAGATCACAAGAAATGTAATGACACAAATAAACAAAACTAATAACACTTTGAAGCTTGAAGATCTTCTTTGTGTTCTTCACTAAAGAGTGAAATAATTAGATCACTTGTTATATATTATAGAACAAGTATAATGATCAAAGAATGAATGCTAATGAAAGTATAATAATGCTAGAGAGAGGTTTTGAAAGGGTGAGTTCAAATAAAAACACTTGGAACCTATTTATAGTGCAAAATTTGAATTCAAAACTGCCAGCTCCACGGATCGACTGATCCAGCAAATGATGGATCCTTCTTTGTATTAGGTGGATCCGTGAGTGCTATTTTCGGGATATTCTGTCTTTAGTGAGTAACCACAAATCCTTACAAAATATTCTAATTGTATTTAAATATATGATTTAGTATGATGTTCTAGAAGGAATATATTTATTAACATTAAAATAAAAATATTTGCTAGATTTAGAAAGATATGAAAAGATTATTTCTATTTTGGTCAAACCAAATTTGTCTTATTCACTAATCTAACTAGTTATTAAATAAGTAATTTATTTGATTAGAGAACATGTAAGCAAGCTTATGCAAATGATTAAACTATTATATGCCACGCACAAAAACTTTGCAATGGTTACATAATTGGTTTTCAACTTTTTCTCAGCTTCACTTCTTGGCCTATGCTTGCATTCCATACCCAAATTTTTTGCAATGGTTACTTTCATCCAAGTCGGAACCAAGTAAACTTTGACAATTATGAAGAGAAACGAACAGTGTTGATAAAAAAATTGCAACTAAATGATATTAAATATCAAACGAACCACGTCTTTACAGAGCCCCTCTATAAATATGATCATTAATCTAATAAATTTCTCAAGACATACATTAATATGTGCCTAATATATCTCAAAAAATACATTTAATAAAATTTTCAAGATTAAGTCCTAAAATTTAATGTTGAGTCTTAATGATATAGTTGAGTTTTAGTATTAAATGCATTTGATATGAAATTGTTAAGCTAAGTAAATTAGGAATTTCTAAAGTCGTGAAATTAACTACTAATCACACAAAGCATGTTTAATATATATCATTTCAACTTCTTTGAGGTATGATTAATATTGAATGAATAATCAACTAATAAAGAATAATAATGAAATAAATAATACAGATGTTTGTTACCTGAGAAAACCGATATGAGTGTGAAAATGTAGGATCACTGGGAGATTAGGAACGTTTAATTTAGTCATTTCTACCACACACACACATGATCAATTCTCTTAAAAATTGTGGGGTTTCAAAGGGTGTAATTTAATAAATATAGCTATGAAAGTGATGATGATTGGTACATGGAGGATTCTCTAATATACATGCATGATCATTTCTACCACATACACACACATCTCCTTTTAAATTCAGTGAAAGCATTGGATTGCAAGCATACAATTTGTAAGGAGCAATTAAGAACCGATCACTCATTTACAGTAGCAAACCACAATTAAATTACAGTAGCTCACAAACGAAAAACTGTCATGCGAACTTCAATAAAATTTCCACCATCACCGTTTCTATTGTTGTTGCTTCCTCTCATTTTTGTTGTTCTCATGGTATTCGTCATCATGCCATCATCTTCATCCTCATCGTCTATTGCTACGCGTCACAAAAGTAAACGTCCAAATCAGTAAGCTAAAAAAAAAGATAACATGTGTTAACCGAATCGCGTATGTCTCCAACTTGGTTTTTTTTCTTTTTGCGCTTTGGTTTTTGGTGGATATGTGATGAAGAATATGATGGTATATATAGGCATACTAAATACCATGTGATGAATTCTGACAATCGTTTCACTTTCATCTCCTTTCATGATCCGACTTTAATACCATGTAATCAATTCCGGCAACCCTTGCATTTCTATCTCATTAAAATTAGAGTCATGAATACCTCCACATTAAATTAAGGGACTCAATCTTTTATAAGAACGAGTCGTTCAAACCCGTGCGATGCACCGGGCTTAGTTTTGTTGGTAATCGAGGGTTTGGTCTTGATCAATTCACTTGTAATATTTTAAATTCGTTAAATGAGTCTTAACATTATTATGAATTTACATTATGACCCGTGTGATGCACGGGCTTTGTTTTTGGATAAAAAATAAACTTTTGCTTTTCTCTAAAACTTAGCTTTTTGTATTTGTTATTAAAATATCCATCTTACACACATTTTTTCTAAGAATTATCTCAAATATGGATCAAAGTACACAACCACTTTGTATGAAAGCTATATGTCATATAACCGACCCGGTGATAAATTTTGCTCGAATGATATATTTTCCTATAAACGATTCGTAAAAGCATCAAATGTAGGTCATTTTTTAGTATTAGGGCGTGAGGTGACATGTCGTGGGAACTTAGAGTATTTAAAAACTAGAGTGAGTATTATATATTTACATAAATTGCTATGCATATGGATACATTTGTACAATTCTCAAAGCGTGTGTTACTCCTCTTGAAGCCTCCACAATAAATGTGTGTACTCAAATACCGAATTTTTTGTACAACTATAGAAGCATGGGGTATTCCTCTTGAAGCCTTCACATTAATGAGGAGGACTCAATTTTTAAGTCATGACATAAGTAATTTATAACACGCATGTTGATAAATACATATTGTTCTAAAAGCGTGAAAAGTTTACATAAGTAATTTATACACAAATTTGTCATAAAGCATTGGCAAATTAACTTTGTATCCTAATGTAGGTTGTGGAAATCTTCGGTGAGGCCTGGTTATTACATATTTTTTCTTTTATAAATTAAGAAAGTTGCCTATTCTTCTTTGTATATAAAAAGGTACATCACAAATTTAAAGATTACAACTTAACCCTTTAAGGCTTTAAGCACTACCTTATTTCCTTTATCTCATACGTCCCCTTTATGTGTCACAAAATCAACAAATATAATTGTAAATAATTATTGTTTCTTGTTTAACTGTTGGGAGAAAAGGATGGTACATGTGTTCTTTCGACGCATCCCAAGGGTAAGAGCTTTTCAATTGGTCCATTTGGGGTTCAGATTGCGCAACGCGTTTAGTCGGTTCGGTTGGATCCACATCACTGCAATTAATAATTGTGGAAAATGTTTTAAACCATAGCAGGTTGTCTCATACATATTAGTAAAGAAAGAGTATGTTACGTGTAATTCAAGGTTGAAATCTAATGTCTTTGACCCGGTCCTTGGTTGTGTGAATTCTCCAACAGTCGTAACATAACTAATAACATATTCATGACGAAAACCATATACGTGCAGAAACCAATATTAATGTTACTCTTACGTGAAATTTGTTGTAATGAAAATGAATCTTTACTAAAGTCAAGTCATAAGCTGAAAGCGATGTCTAATTAAACCATCAAAGTCAGTGATTGTAACTTAACAATGGAACGATGTGATACATCACTTTTCATACTGTGGTGCATTATAATTTCCTGTGAAAACCTCATGTACTTACGTTAACATGGCATGTCATAATACATATAATGATAAAAAGTAGGTATTTAGTTTACCCTTTAATATGAAACAACAAAGTTGGTGTTATGAAATCTCCCATTAATAGTATGGACATCCTATTTCCTGCAAACAATCACTATGACAGGACGCTAATCGCCTTCTTTTATTTGGTCCAGGCTATAGGCATGTGGCTGTCCCTTGTGCTATCTTGATATAGTCATTTGATGTTTTGACTTGCATATGTCAATTACTATTAGGATTCCTTCTAAAGTGTTGTTTCTTTTTAGTTCCATAATCATATCGTGATAGCCCTCGTTAGAGGTGCACAAAAAAACCAGTTTTAAAAACCAGAACCGGTTTGAAACCGAAAAACCGAACCGGTCAACACCGAGTTTGACCAAACCGGTTTCGGTTTGAGGCCAAACCGGCGGTTTGGAACCGGTTTGGGTTTTCTTGGTTTCGACCGGTTTGTATACCGGGTTTTCGAACCGGTTTCCAAAAACCGGTTTCAACCCGAACCGTTTTTTTTTGAATTTAGCTTTTTTATTGTGAGAGGTCCCGTGAAGGAGAGTTTTCGATAGAGATGCGGTCAACGAGCTAAACTTCGGCAAGAAATTTATTTTTCGGCAACAAATTCATTTTGCGGCAACAAAATTTATTTTGCGGCAACAAATTTCTGTGGCGGATTTGGCTGAAATTCGCATGGTCACTCAGAAACGACCCAACGGGCAAGGCTCACCACTTTGTCGTGAGCTGTGTCACTTTTTGGCCTTTCGGGGTCGTTTCGGGCCTCAAAAGAGCGTTTTTCTGTTTTATAAGTACGTTTTTGGGTAAAAGGAAGTATACATCATTTCTTCCCATGTCCTCATACTCTTTTTGACGAATCTTGTACTGTACCAATGCTTATCTCTATCTTGTACCCATGCTTATCTTTATGACAGTTTTTTTGGATCTTGTCTCCCCACATGCTTCCCCCACATGCTTATCTTATCTTCACATGCTTATTTTTTTTTATAGATCTTGTTCACCTAAATACTTATCTTCAGTCTTTTTGCTATTTTATTTCATTATATATAAAGAGGTTGTCTCGTAATTGTAGATCCAAAACACTGCATCAAAGATCATCGTGAATCATAACAAAGATCATCTTTTAAGGTGTCTCATAATTGTAGATCCAAAACACTGCATCAAATTTTGATGGCTTCTTCAACGTTTGAATTGGAGCTTCTTTTACCAAACGCTAGCTGTTTAAAGCTCTTAAACAAACAATGCCACAAGCTTTTATATAAAACGTCAAAAGCTTCTAAGCCCGATTCTTCGCCAAGCATCATAGTACCATACTACAATTATATTGGCAAGAGACATACCAGAGATGCACAAATCATGCAGTAAGTACAGAAAACTTGAATCGAACAGAGTGGCAAGAACAAAGTTAAGTCAATTCAAAGCTTTCATATACATTCAGAATTTGGCCTTCTTGACCTATAGTTATCTGAGTTTATTACAATTTGCTTTAGTAACAAAAGTTGTAAAATATGCCAAAAACAACTTGTTAATTAAGCAACAAAAGAGTTGTTACTTCATGCAGCCGAATCGCACCCCTCGCGACAAAAGTTTGTGCCTTCTATTTCACCCATAGATTTATTCAATCCCAAAAACACCTGTACAATTAGAAGCCCTGTCCCATTTCCTTCAAGTAGCGAGTAGACACGGCTGGATCGGAGAAGGGTTTGTTAGCATGTGAACAACCTCCCTCATAGTTGGCCGAGCCGTCCTCTCGTCCTCCACACACATCATTGCAATCTTGAGCATGTCAACAACATTAGAGAGAATGTATCCACTCATCCTTGGATCCAAAATCGACAGTGCAGCGACGGTGTCTGATGACTGAGGGATCTCCGAGATTGTTTCTTTAACCCATCTTACAATATCTACCCCATCTCCAAATTCACCTACTGCTTTTTTGCCCGCTATTAGCTCAAGTAGCACCACTCCAAAACTGTAGACGTCGCTCTTTTCATCGATCTTATTTGTGTATGCGTACTCTGCAATCAACACAAAGTAGCATCAAACATTAGATCAAGCAGACTTGTCTGATAATTTATTAACGAATAGGGTATCATTTTCAGCTAATTTGGCCGGACAAAACCAAGTCAATAGCAAAATGGTCTCGCACAACGTTAAATTACCATAACAATACAAGATACCCATGATTTTTGGCTATGCAATTTCCATTTATCACTACTACTTCTAAATATGAAAGAACATTGCAATCATGTGCAGCAAAGAATCATCTACTACTAATGTACTTGACCTTCTGAATAAAGTAAATTCAACTTACAAAACAACTTAAATGCTAAATAGTACGTAGATGGTATAAAAGTACTAAACTCGATTTAAAGGCAATCTAGGTGTTCTGATTAAATGCATAAAGGTTGTACTAAAAAGATGCTTTAATAATTGTACTTGGAAAATGATACTATAATTTTAAGAGTATGCATTAAACACGTGTACCTGGAGCAATGTATCCATATGATCCAGCAATAGTAGACATGCTCTCGGAAGCGCCAGTAGCATTCCTCATGAACTTAGCCAACCCAAAATCAGCAACATGAGCTTCATAATCCGAATCCAATAGTATGTTATTCGATTTCACATCTCGATGTATGATATACGGGGAGCAATCATGGTGTAGGTAACACAATCCCTTAGCAGATTCCACAGCTATTTTATATCGTGTATCCCACTGTAAATAGCCACCTTTTGATCCATGCAAAATCTCACCTAAACTCCCGTGAGACATGTATTCGTAAAGAAGCAGATTGTTTTCTCGATTTGAAACGTATCCAAGTAATCTCACGATGTTCCGGTGCTTAATCTTTCCTAATGTTTTGATCTCAGCATCAAATCCATGGTTTTTTCCCATTAAACGTTTGATAGCAACATCGACACCATTTGGCATTGAGCCACGGTAAACGACACCAGCACCACCTTTGCCAATCACATTCTCATCTTTCAAGCACACAAGAACGTCTTCAACATTGAAATCCAACTTTTGAAAAGCCGTCAGCTTCCACGTTTTTGATCTCTCCTTTCGTTTCTTGCTTCTAAGTTTTAAAAAAACCACAGTGATCAATAATGATACTAGAATTACGGTCATGATAGTGATCAAGAGTCTTGATGTGGTGAAAATACGTTTCTTGACGTTAGATTTGGTTGGACAATGAGCGGTATGTGGTGAACAAAGGTTCGGGTTTCCTGAAAAGATCGTATCGTTGAAATCCTTTAGCTGCCCGTCGGTAGGGACTCTACCAAAAAACTGATTGTACGAAAGATCTAAAACCGTCAAACTCTTCATATGACCTAGTTTGCTCGGTATCTCACCAACGAGTTCATTTCTAGACACATTGAGAATGTTCAAATTTAACAAACTCAGAACTCCCTTAGGAATTTCACCATGCAACTCATTCCGGCTAAAATCAACTGAAGTTAGGTCGAGGCAACTTCCTATAGAAGCAGGAATCACACCACTTATATTATTCCCACTGAAGTTAATCTTATACAGCTTTTCTAAATTAAATATCTCCTCAGGAATCCCACCAACTAACTTATTAGACTCTAGTGAAAGAGTCGTTAAGTTCACCAAACCAGATATCGCGGGAGGTATCATCCCAGTGATCAAGTTGTTCGATACTGAAACACTCTGAAGAGACTGACTACACATTGTGGCAGGAAGTTCGCCACTGAAATAGTTATCGTCAAGCTCGAGCATTGTAAGTTCTGGTAAGTTGAAGACGCCTGCTGGGATAGTACCGTTGAAAAAGTTCTTCATGATTCGTATTTTCGTTAACGACTTGCAACTGCCGAGCTGTTCCGGTAGAGGCCCGAAGAAGTAGTTTTGCATTAGGATCAATGTCTTTAACTTCCCTGTGGTCAATGACAGTAGTCAAACAGGTCAACTATGTTCTAAGCATTTATGATTTGATCAATTCATCAGGTATACTTGTTAAGTTGTACAACATTTATTATAGTCAAAATTTCATCACTCTATACTTTCATAGCAACTAGTTTTCACTTTTCAGCACATGTTTGATAAACATAGTTTGAATGTTTGATATCTTCAAAGTTTCTCATAATATGTTAAGATAAAAAAGCTAACATATTCTTGAACTAAATTATATTTCATATCAAATATTCTTAAATTGGAATCTATATTATCCTAGCATTTCTGACTTGCACTAAGACACCATAGATAACTCGTACAAGATAATTTATATCCATTGTGGTCAAAACTTTACATCATCACTTAATTGCTTTGAAAAAGAAAGTTTTAAGCATAAGATTCTGATATCATATCAAACATATTCTTCAACTAGATTTGAATACTAAAAAGTTACACTATCCAAATATTATAGAACAAATAAGTAACAATTTGATATAATTAAGTAAAAAAATATGAAAATGACAACAGTTAAAACAGAAAATATTACCTCCTTTACACAAATCTTTAGGAATCATTCCAGTAAAATGATTTCCAGTAACATCAAGTATCATCAACTTCCCATTCTGACCAAGATTCTCAGGCAAAGAAAACGTAAAATTATTCTCCCACAACTGAAGCACTTCCAACTTAGGCAAATCACCAAGAAACCGAGGCAACGGGCCCGAAAAATGGTTAAGAAACAAGTTCAACAATGTCAAATTGTTCAACTCAACCAAACTCTCAGGTATTCCACCACTCAAATTATTATTAGACAAATCTAATGACTTCAAACTCACAAGCCCACAAAAATCTAGTGGTATCTCACCACTTAAATTATTAAACTGTAAAAACAATGTGTGCAGCATTTTTAAGTTACCTAAGCTTTCAGGTATCTCACCAGATAAGTTACTACCTCCTACATCAAGAAGCTGTAAGCTCTTAAAAGAACCAAATTCTGGTGGTATCCCACCAGAGTATTTATTATAGTACCCTAACCAAAGCTCTTCCAGCGAGCTTATCCTCGATAAGCTCGCTGGAATGGTGCCAGATAACTCATTACCTTGCAAACCCAAACTTTTTAAAGTTGGGAAACCTGAGTACTCCTCAGGTATCTCACCCGAAAAAAAGTTACCCCCTAGGAACAAAGTCTTTAAGTTTCTTAAGGCAACAAACTGTAAGGGTAACTTGCCACTGAAGTTATTGTTGTAAATGTCGAAAACTTCTAGCTTTGTCATTTGGGTCACTATATCACCAGGAAACACACCAGTTAATGCATTAGTAGAAACGTTTATAAACTTGATACAAGTTAAGTTGCTCATTTCTAGAGGAAGTTCACCAATGAGTTGGCTTGACACAAGTGTAAGGTTGACCAGCTTGTTTAGTAAACCTATTTCAGCTGCTATAGTTCCATATAAAGGTATGTTGGAAATAGTTAAGGATGTTACACGAAAGTTTTGGTCACAAGTGACACCTGAAAATGAGCAATGTGAGTTTAACTTTGTTGGCTTCCAATCTTGTAATGCTGATGAGGGTGCTTGTGGTGTTAGTAATGAAGATTTGAGCTTTAGAAGTGCATCAAGATCTGAAAATGGAGTTGTGGAATGAAGGGTTGTGAAGATTATGATGGTGAAAAGGTTAAGAAGGTTTGAGTTCTTCATGTTGGTTTTAGTGGTTTGTGATGAAGGTTGGAGATGAAGGCATGGGGAGATATGACGGAGGGGGTTTTGGTGATGGTGGTGTGTTGTTATAGGCTAGCTAGGATTAAGAGAAGTGTATTATATGGTGGTAGAAAGTATTGGAAGAATCTCTGACGAGTATCATCTTGATTTGAATAACAAAATCTATATAAATATCACACGGGAACATGTACATGTAATTTAAATTCTCTTTTGTTTTCAAATGAGTGATTTTAGTTTTTTTTTACAACCATCTTTATCACTAACTTAGAGCATCAGGTGTCGTAACACGGTAACATCATTTTTTGGGTGCCACATCAGCATAACACCAACACCACTCCCCTAATCATAACACCAAATAACACCACTCACCTCTTTAT
>BQNB010088313.1:0-27692 GCA_026074375.1 Tanacetum coccineum | reverse complement strand
GCTTTTGAATCTTCAGAAAACACTAGCAGTACTAATGAAGCAGTTAATATTGCTCATGATGTTTCTACTGCTAATTTACAAGGACAAGATTCTTCCTCAACTTATGCTGATGATGTCATGTTTTCCTTCTTTGCTAATCAATCTAATAGTCCACAATTGGACAATGAAGATCTGGAGCCGATTGATACTGATGATCTTAAAGAGATGGATCTTAAATGGCAGGTGGCCATGCTTACCATGAGGGTGAAGAGATTCTTAAAGAAGACATGAAGGAATCTAAATTTCAATGGCAAATAAACTGTTGGCTTTGATAAGACAAAGGTTGAATGTTATAACTGCCATAGAAGAGGTCACTTTGCTAGAGAATGCAGGGCACCAAGGAATCAGGGGAATAGAAATGGAGATGATCCAAGAAGGATTGTACTAGTGGAGACTCTTACAAATGCCTTGGTTATTCAAGATGGGATAGGTGGTTATGATTGTAGCTTTCAGGAGGAAGAAGGGATCACAAACGTTTCTCTAATTGCCTATACATCCCAAGGTTCATCAAGTTCATCAAGTTCAGACACTGAGGTACATACTTGCTCTAAAGATTACTTAAAATCATATGAAACTCTTCAAAAACAGTATGATTAACAGCGTGAAACTCTGAATAAATCTAATCTAGAAATTATAGGTTATCAAATAGGAATAGAATCATTAGAAGCTAGGAAAGTTGTTCATGAAAAGAATGAAGCTGTTTATGAAGAAGATATTGCATTTTTAAAGTATGATGTCCAAGTGAAAGATATTTCTATCAAAGACCTTAAAAATCAGTTAGAAGAAGCTTTAAAAGAGAAAGATGATTTAAAACTTAAACTAGAAAAAATTGAAGAATCATCAAAGAATCTAACTAAACTGATTAATAGTCAAATAAGTGCTAAATACAAAGCTGTTCTTGGTTATGACAGTCAAATGAATGAGAGTGAAGTATTTCATAGTGTGTTTAACAGTAAAGAAAGTGATGTGGATGATAGTCTAATAAATGATAGATTCAAAACAGGTGAAGGGTTTCATGCAGTTTCACCTCCCTACATTGGGAATTACATGCCCTCAAGACCTGACTTATCATTTGTTGGGTTAGATGATTATGTCTATAAGACTAAAGTGAGTGAAACTATTACTACTGCATCTAAAACCAGTAAGGATAGTTTGGAAAAACCTAAAACTGTTAGTCCTGGTGCTCCTATCATTGAAGAATAGGACACTGATAGTGATAATGATAGTGTGTTTAGACCTAAAATTGATCAGACAAAACAAAAGTTTACAAAAATCAATTTTGTCAAATCTGATGAGAATATGAAATCTATTATTAAGGAAAACACACATAAGCAAGTAGAGTATCCCAAGAAAAGTGAAAGTCCTAAGGGTAATAGAAGAAACTGGAATGGGATGATGACTCAGAAACTAGGGAATGGTTTTGAGTTTATAAAGAAAGCTTGTTTTGTGTGTGGGAGTTTCAACCATTTAATCAAAGACTGTAATTTTCATGATAATAAAATGGTAGAAAAACCTGTGTTGAAAAATAAGGGAAGGGTTACTGGTCAAAGGGAAATTAGACCAGTATGGAATAATGCTCAGAGGGTGAACCACCAAAATAAATTAACTCACCCACATCCTAAAAGGAATTTTGTTCCAACAGCAGTTGTAACAAAGTCAGGACAAGTACCAGTTAATGCTGCTAAGCAAAACTCTCCAAGAGCAGCAGCATCAATTAGTACTGCCAGGCCTGTTAATACTGCTGCCTCTAAATCAAAAGTGAATGATGCATTACCCAAAACATATTCTTATTTTAAAGCACATTCATTAGTAAGAAGGGATTTTAACCAAAAATCAGCAGCTAAAACCAATAATCTTAATGAAAAAGTTAATACTGCTAGGGTTAACAATGTAACTACTATTGGGCCAAAAGCAGTAGTTAGTGCTGCTGAGGGAAATGGGGAAAATGCTGTTAAGTCCTCAGCATGATGGATTTGGAGAACAACAGGAAATGTTATTGACCATACCTCCAAAGACAATGGATCATACATGTTTAAAAGATTTGACTATGTTGATCTACAAGGCAAACTCAAGTCAGTAATGGCTTGGGTCCCCAAAAGAAACTAATTCTCTTATTTTGAGTGCAGGGTAATCCACAATATACTTTACAGGATCAAGGGATTTTTGATAGTGGATGCTCTAGGCATATGACTGGAAACAAGTCATTTCTTACAGATTATCAAGAGATTGATGGTGGATTTGTTGCATTTGGAGGAAGTCCTAAAGGAGGTAAAATTACTGGAAAAGGTAAAATTAGGACTGGTAAATTAGACTTTGAAGATGTATACTTTGTAAAGGAACTTAAGTTTAATCTTTTCTCTATCTCACAAATGTGTGACAAGAAAAACAGTGTTCTTTTCACTGAGACTGAATGTCTTGTTCTATCTCCTGACTTTAAGCTACTTGATGAAAGTCAAGTCTTGCTTAAAGTTCCCAGACATGACAACATGTACAGTTTTGATCTAAAGAATGTTGTTCCTTCAGGAGGTTTGACTTGTTTATTTGCAAAGGCTACAATAAATGAGTCTAATTTATGGCATAGGAGGCTTGGTCATATAAACTTTAAAACTATGAACAAACTTGTGAGGGGAAACCTTGTTAGAGGTTTGCCTTCAAAGCTTTTTGAAAATGACCATACTTGTGTTGCTTGTCAGAAGGGAAAGCAACACAAAGCCTCTTGTAAGACCAAGCTTGTGAGCTCTATCAGCCAACCCTTACAAATGTTGCATATGGACTTATTTGGACCAACATCTGTAAGGAGTATCAATCACAAGACATATTGCCTTGTTGTCACTGATGACTATAGTAGGTTTAGTTGGGTTTTCTTTTTGGCCACTAAGGATGAGACTAGTGGGATCCTTAAAACTTTTATTACTGGCATAGAAAACCAAATAAATCATAAGGTTAAAATCATCAGATGTGACAATGGAACTAAGTTTAAAAATAATGACATGAATGAGTTCTGTGGGATGAAAGGGATTGAGAGGGAATTTAGTGTTGCCAGAACTCCACAACAAAATGGAGTTACTGAAAGAAAGAATAGGACATTAATAGAGGCAGCAAGGACTATGCTAGCAGATTTATCTACTACATTTTGGGCTGAAGCAGTTAGTATTGCTTGTTATGTTCAGAATAGGGTTTTAGTGACCAAGCCTCACAACAAGACACCTTATGAACTATTACATGGTAGACCACCTAGTATAAGTTTTATGAGACCTTTTGGGTGTCCTGTGACTATTCTTAATACCTTAGATCCCCTGGGAAAATTTGATGAGAAGGCTGATGAGGGGTTCTTTGTTGGATACTCTATAAATAGCAAGGCTTTTAGGGTATTTAACACTAGAACTAGGAAAGTAGAATAGAACCTGCACATAAACTTTCTTGAAAACAAACCCAATGTTGCAGGGAATGGACCAGATTGGCTCTTTAATATTGATTTACTAATAAACTCTATGAATTATGAGCCAGTTACTGCAGGAAATCAAACTAATAAGAATGCAGGTATCAAGGATAATGTTGATGCAGTACCTACTCAACAATATATTCTGCTACCATTACTTTAAGATAGTCCACAGAGCTTAAAGGATGCAGCTGCTAATGATGTTGGTAAAAAGACTAATGAAGAACCAGCAAATGAGGGTGAAAGAAATGGTTAAGAGAAGGAAGGATAAGCTTTAAATAAAGAAGTTGACCAGAATGTGCAAGATTTCAGAGCTGCATTGGATAATTTTCTTGTTCTACAGAAGAAATGTTATGCTAATAGCACTAACAGAGATAGTACTGTTAGTCCATCTATTAGTACTGTTGGGCAAAGTTTTACTACTATTGATGATCTTCTTACTGATCATCTTATGCCTGATTTGGAGGATACTGCTGATCTTCTAAATACGGGTATCTTAAGTGGTCCATATGATGATGAAGATGTGGGTGCAGAGGCTGATCTTAACAACTTGGAAACCACCACAAATGTCAATCCTATTCCCACAACCAAAATTCACAAGGATCATCCTAAAGACCAAATCATTGGAGACATAAATTCAGCTACTCAAACAAGGAGGATGACCAAGATTTTTGAAGAACATGCTATGGTCACTTACATCAAAAAGCAGAGGAGAACAAATCACAAAGATTATCAAAACTGCTTATTTGCCTGTTTTCTCTCACAAATAGAACCCAAGAAGAAGGCATTGATTATGATGAGGTTTTTGCTCCTGTTGCAAGGATAGAAGGAATCAGGTTATTTTTAGCCTATGCATCATTTATGGGGTTTATTGTGTATCAGATAGATGTGAAGAGTTCCTTTTTATATGGTACTATTGAAGAGGAGGTGTATGTGTGCCAACCTCTTGCAGTTCCCTGACAAAGTTTATAAGGTAGAAAAAACTTTATATGGTCTACATCAAGCTCCTAGAGTCTGGTATGAGACCTTGTCTACCTACTTATTAGAAAATAGATTTAGAAGAGGCGCTATAGATAAGACTTTATTCATCAAGAAGGACAAAGGTGATATCCTATTAGTGCAAGTGTATGTTGATGACATCATCTTTGGGTCTACAAAGAAGTCTTTATGTGTTAAGTTTGAGCAGATGATGCACAAGAGATTCCAGATGAGTTCTATGGTGGATCTCACCTTCTTCTTAGGGTTGCAGGTAAAGCAGAAAGATGATGGAATCTTCATCAGCCAATACAAGTATGTGGCTGATATATTGAAGAAGTTTGATTTTGTCATAATGAAGACAGCAAGCACTCCAATGGAGACTAACAAGGCATTGCTCAAGGATAAAGAAGATGAGGATGTGGATGTTCACTTATACAGATCAATGATTGAATCATTGATGAACTTAACAGCTTCTAGGCCTGACATAATGTTTGTTGTTTGTGCTTGTGTAAGGTTCCAAGTTACTCCTAAAGTCCCACATATTCATTCTGTGAAGAGGATCTTTAGATACTTAAAAGGTTAATCCAAATTGGGCCTTTGGTATCCTAGGGATTCACCATTTGACTTGGAAGCTTTTTCAGATAGTGATTATGCTGGAGCTAGTCTTGACAGGAAATCCACAACAGGAGGTTGTCAATTTCTTGGCAAAAGGTTGATTTCATAGCAATGTAAAAAGCAAATAATGGTTGCCAACTCAACAACTGAAGCAGAGTATGTTGCTACTGCTAATTGTCGTGGACAGATGTTATGGATTCAAAATCAAATGCTTGATTATGGGTTCAACTTTATGAACACCAAGATTTACATTGATAATAAAAGTACGATATGTATTGTGAAAAATCCAATGTTTCACTCTAAAACCAAGCACATAGAGATTAGGCACCATTTCATCAGAGATTCTTATGAGAATAAGTTGATTCAAGTGATCAAGATTCACACAAACCACAATGTTGCAGATCTTCTCACAAAGGCTTTTGATGTTAGCAGGTTTAACTTTCTGATTGCTAGCATTGGATTACTTAATCTCTGAAGTATTGTTTGAGGGGAGGTTAATTAAGATAGGATAAAAGGGAATGTATCATTAAGCAGAAGTGGGTGAAGGGTCAAGAAATCCCACTAAACCCCAACACACATCCACAACTGTATCACTATCTAATCTTGAACCAATCACTGTTCCATCACAATCTTAACCCAAAAAGACTCAAAAACCTAGAAAAGCCAAAAGGATCACTGAGATATCTTAGTCTAGTGGACCTATTCACCATGATGCAGATGAGACAGTCTATAAGGAGTGGGAAGACAGAATGGAAAGGGCTGCCACTACTGCTTCTAGCTTAGAAGCAGAGCAGGACAGTGGTAACATAAATAGGACCCAATCCATGGTAACACTTAATGAGTCTTTTCTTCATGGAACTGATTCAGGTAGTAGTCCCAGGTGCCAAGATACCATATTGGGGGGTGCAGAAGCTTAAATTAGGTTTGAGGTTGCATCTAAACAGTCCAATGATCCACCTCTCTCAAGAGTTAACACACTTGGAAGTGGGGAGGACAGCATGAAACTAAAGCAATTAATGGAATTTTGTACCAAACTGTCTGTTAGGGCTCTTTATTTGTGATATAAAAACAGATAGAGTGAATTGGTGAGAAAAAGAAATGAGAGATATTGAGAGATTAAAAACAGAAAGAGAGCTTGTGAGAATCAAAATTGATGATGGAAATGCTTTTTGGAAAGAAATTAGGGTTAATACTGGTGTCTTAAAGTTAATGCTGTTCAGCTTAAACTTAATGCTGCTAAGCTTAAGTTAATGCTGTTAGGCATAATTTACTACTGCCCGTATTAGTTTATGCTGATAGGCATACACTTACTGTTGTTAGGCATAAGTTAATGCTGCCAAGCATAACTTGCTACTACTGGGTTAGTTAATACTATTAAGTTTAACTTAACGCTGCTAGTTCAAGTTAATGCCGTTGAGGGTGATTTCATAAATACTCCAATTAAGGGTTTCAATCACTCATTCGATCAATTTTACACCTTGATATACTCTCTAATCATAAACCCTAATTCAATTTTATCATTCATCATTAAAACCCAACACGATGTCGAACCCTAAGTTTGCTGAAATCCACAATTTGGTTGCGTTTTTGGAGAAACCCAAAGAAAGTGATGGGTTTGAGGAAATTATTGATTTTCTGAATGCAAGTTCTGTCCAATATGCGTTAACGGTTAATCCCATAATTTATACTACATGTATTGAACAGATATGGACATCTGCTAAGGCTAAGACAGTTAATGGGGAACGCCAGATACAAGCCTTAGTAGACAAAAAGAAGGTAATCGTCACTGAGACGAGTATAATGAGTAATCTTAAGTTGGATGATGCTGAAGTAATAGATTGTCTACCTACTGCTACCATTTTTGCAGAATTGGAAAGAATGGGGTATGAAAATCTTACTCAAAAGCTTACATTCTATAAAGCTTATTTTTCATCCCAATGGAAATTTCTTATCCATACCATACTGCAATGCCTTAGTGCTAAGACTACATCCTGGACTGAATTTAGTAGCACTATGGCATCTGCTATCATATATCTTGCCACAAACAAAATTTTTAACTTCTCCAAGTATATTTTTGACAATATGGTGAAGAACTTGGAGGGTGGGGGTAAAATTTCTTACGTATCCAAGGTTTGTGCAAGTCTTCCTGGACAAACAAGTTGAGAGGACGTCCAGACATAAAGGAATTTATGTTATACCTTCCCACACCAAGAAGGTGTTTGCTAACATGAAGAGATCAGGAAAGGGTTTTTTTAGAAAGGTCACACCTCTATTTGAAACAATGATGGTTCAAGCTACTAAAGACATGGGTGAAGATTCAGCTGCTCCTACTGATTCCCATTCTACACCCATTCATACTCAACCATCTTTATCTAAACCTCAAAAGAAAAAGTCAAAAAGGAAACAGAGGAAGGACATTAGTCCTACAGAGCCTATCCCAGATGAGGCTACCAATGAGAAGCATGTAGCTACCCCTTCCTGTGATCCACATCAAAGTGGTGAGGATAGAATGCAACTTACTGAATTGATGGATCTTTGTACCTAATTATAATCAAGAGTTCTTGCTCTGGAGACTACAAAATCTAATCAAGCTTTGGATATTGAGAGCTTGAAAAGAAGAGTAAAGAGTTTGGAAAAGAGAAGGAAGTCAAGAACTTCAGGGCTCAAGAGGTTAAGGAAGGTTGGTTCAGCTAGCAGGGTAGAATCCTCTAATGATGTTAGTTTAGGTGCTTAGGAGGATGCATCCAAACAGGGGAAGAAAATAGCTGATCTTGATGCTGATGCAGAAGTGACCTTCATTGATGAGACTCAAGACAAATATGATGAAGAGATTTTGTTTGATGTACAAGATGATATACAAAGTCAAGAAGTTGTTGCTGAAAAGGAAGTTAGTATTGCTGATCCAGTTACTACTGCTGGTGAAGTAGTTACTACTGCTAATGTTGAAGTTACTATTGCTAGTGCTCTAACAACAACTATTGATGAGTTGACTCTGGCTTAGACTCTAATAGAAATCAAAGCAACTAAACCCAAAGCTGTTACATTTGCTACTACAACAACTACAACTACAAGACCCAAGGCTAGAGGGTTGTAATTCAAGAGCCAAGTGAATTCAAAGCAACATCATCATCTTTACAAGCATCACAACTTACACAGGCTAAAGACAAAGGCAAGGTAAAAATGGTTGAGCCTGAAAAACCGTTGAAGAAGAAAGATCAAATTGCAATGGATGAAGAAGTTGCTAGAAATCTTGAAGCTCAACTACAAGCTGAATTGGAAAAAGAAGGGAGGATTTCAAGACTAAAGGAAGAAAAAGCCAACATAGCTTTACTTGAATCATGGGATAACACACAAGCTATGATGGATGTTGACTTTCAATTGGCTCAACAAATGCAAACAGAAGAACAAGAACAATTGAGTATTGAAGAAAAGTTAAAATTGTTTATAGAACTCTTGGAGAAGAGAAAGAAACACTTTGCAGAATTAAGAGCTCAAGAGAAAAGGAGCAAGCCACCAACTAAGGCACAAAAGAGAAATACAATGTCTACCTATTTGAAGAACAAGGCTGGATACAAACACAATCAGCTGAAGAGCAAAAGTTTTGATGAGATCTAAGAGATGTTTGATAAAGAGATGAAAAGGGTAAACACTTTTGTAGACATAAATACAGAGTTGATGAAAAGCAGTGAGACAAGAACAGAAAGAAGTTCTAAAAGAGCAGGGGATGAGCTTGAATCTGATAAGTCAAAGAAGCAAAAGATAGATGAGCATGTAGAAGCTGAAAAAGAAGATGTATCAAGAAGGAGCAACAGGTGTCTCGAGGTTCTAATTGTTGTGACAAAGAAGTTTATGTGTAACTCTAATTTAGGGTTTATTATTAAACGTAACACAACATACAAATGATGAATAAATGGCGACGATTGACAGGATAGCAGGTTGTGTACTAATAATGATGTGAATTGATGCACATCGTGGTGAAGCAGCAGGGTTTGGCAATTACTCTAGCAAGGGGAAGTTTCTGTTTTTGAAGTTTGTTGACATGAGAAACGGTTTGAAGTGTTGTTAAAAGACTACTACTGCTCTTGATTCGAGTTTGTATTGCTCACGTTGATTATTAAAGCTGCTTGGGCTTGAAGGTATGTTAGTACTGCTCAACGTTTATTTAAACAGCTTCAAGAGTGTGCTCAAATGTTAGTACTGTTCGACATCAGTTTATACTTCTTGGTTCTAAAGTTATGTAGGATCGTTTAATTCATAACACGGGTGATGATTCGAGTGGTTTAGCTAGTTTCTAGTGAGAGAAACACAAGAGAGGCTGATATTGGCCATAAAAGAAATTTGGTTTCTGCTAAACATCAGATGGTTGATCTGGCGTGACGAGCATATTGTATATAGCAATAAATACATAGTTATTAGTACTATTTGAAATTTTAGTATACTTGTTGTAAGTTGTAACGGTATTCAGCCGAAATAGACAAAAAAAGGAAGATTTTTGTTTCTTGGCTGTTTAGATCTCGGACAACACACACAGGAAGTTTTTTTTTTGGTTTTTGGTTTATTTGTTCGTAAACGTTTAAAGGCTCGTCTTTATTGGATTAATTGGTTTTGCGAGAGACGATTGCTTTATGACTTGATTTGAGAATGAAGTGAATTATCTTGGGTTTGTTTCTTATTAATATCTTAGCGGTAGGTAACTGTTCGTGGCTTACACTGATTGTGACGAAGACTTGTCAAATCTAGCAATAGTTCTTTGCTATCACTATAAGGAGTTACATTGTTGTGCTTAGTGTCTCATAGAAGATGAGGATTTTGACAAAGAGATTGCGGTCGACTTATATTTCACAGATTTATTTTAAGTTTGACGTCACGTGGATAGTACAAGATATAAGACACAAGTTTGGGTTGTTCTACTTCAGCATCAAGTTCGTTATACTTAGTTTTATTCATCAGTAATCATTACATAGAGCCTACAGAATTGAAGATTCAAGAAATTGTTAACATATAGGTTTCAAAGGAAGCTTCTTGTTAAAATGTTTAACCATTTACATGTGGCATTAAGGTGAAGGTTTTTACTACTGCTATTCATTATTACAACTGCTAGTGTGAGTTTCTACTACTCAAGTTCATTTTTTTATTGTGCTTAATGGTGGGTAATTTGAGGAATTAGAATGCTTGGATTAGAAGTGTGATATTGGTTTGTAGTGGTCAAGATAAAATTTGCTTATATTCATATGTCCCCTATTGGATTATGACAAAAAGGGGAAGAAATATTTGCAACTTATAGATTTTTGGTGTGGCATGTTACAAAGGAAGTCTGAATTAAGAAGATTTTGTTTCATTCAGGGAGATGATTACATCTCAACTTCAGGGGATGCTTTGGCTTTTTGATGAAGTTCGTACACGACTTTGTTTGTTTTTTCATCATCAAATAGGGGAAGATTGTTGGGATTCTTGATTTGATGAGACAAAGTGAATAAAAGAATGAAACAAAATGACTTAAACGCAAAACTGGAATTCTTCAAAAAATGGAAGATTTTAAAGAATCTAGAATATCTCCTTATTTAGATAGAAGATAACAGAAGATATTCCTAAATGTTTAAAATATTTATTTGTCTAATGTTTATCTTTCTTTGTAAGTCTTGGACTCCTTATGTTATAAAAGGAGGTTCCAGGCATGTAGTTTAAGTGTGTCAAGATATGAACACCAGTAAAACGTGTGTGTGTGTGTAGGCATGTGAATGCCTAGATGTTTTGTTTGGTTTAGCCTCAAGGATCTTATGATTCCTTGTTATAGTGTAGATAACATGTTCTAGAGTTGATCGTCTAGAATTGGGGCTTGTATGGAAAGATAATAAGAAAAACCTTGTTTATAACATTGTTCTTATTCCATTATGTTTTAATACTTTGTTATTAATCTTATGAACATTGTTATTACAAATCCTAGATATAAGATCTAAACAATCTGAGCTATAAACGATCCAAGAACTATCACGTGTTTTTCGTTCTTATCAACATTTAAAAATATCTTACATACTAATATTTAACCTATATTTGTTTATTTTTTATTATTATGGACCTTAAGTCAACCAATTGTATGGTACTCGGTAAATATTTAAGATGCTTAATAATACGCTAAAGGAATTAATTCATCGTTTTAGAAAACATGAATACTTAGAGATTTCATCATGACTAATTTAACTAGAGGAAGTAAGATGGTTAAACCACTTACTTCTAGTATCACACACATTCTAAGACACAGAAAAGCACATAAGCACATAAATCTAACAGAGTATCGAATATCGGGTCAATAGTCAAAGTTTGACTAACCTGATCCGGTGACTGGTGTTATAAATGATAATGTTGTAGCAGCACAGGATGAAGGTAATGGTAATGGGAACAATGGAAATCAGATACGGTGTTACAACTGAAGAGGAATGGGTCATCTTGCTAGAAACTTTATAGTCAGACCAAGGAGAAGGGATGTTGCTTATTTTCATACTCAGTTGCTAATTTCTCAAAAGGAAGAAGTAGGAATCCAACTCCAAGCTGAAGAGTTTTATTTGATGGTTGTTGCAGGGGATCTTGATGAGATTAAGGAAGTCAATGCAAACTGCATCTTGATGGTTAATTTACAGCAAGCATCGACATCGGGTACTCAGACTGACAAAGCTCCCATCTATGACTCAGATGGATCAACTGAGGTATACAAATATGACAATTGTTATAACAATGAGATATTTACTATGTTTACTCAAGAGAAACAGTATACTGAGCTACTTGAGCCCATTCCTGAACCATACCAAGTACAACAGAATGATAGTAATGTTATCTCTGAGGTTTCTAGTGTGGAACGAGATGGGAGAACAGTAGAACAGCATCATGCTACTGTTGAGGAAACACGTGCTTATTTTGAATCATTATATAATAATTTAGCCATAGAAATTGAGAGAGTCAACACGGTCAAACGCAAAATGAAAGAAACAAATGCTGATTTGACCACTGAGCTTGCTAGATATAAAAATCAAGAAAAGGTGGTTCTGAAATCAAATCAAGAAAAAATACGAAAACTTAAAGGTGTAATCAAAAGTCTGTTTATCAGACAATGTCTTACTAAAAAGATAAATGCACTTCACTTAAGTTTCGGCTATAACATAATGACTTTGAATGAGAAAATTGCAAATTTAAATAACCAGCTTTCAAAAGAAAACTCAACTGTTTCCTTTCTTAATGAAGAAAAGAAAAGCTGAAGTATGATTTCAAAATACACAAAGACGAGCTTCTTGATAAACAAATTCAGCTTGAGAATAAAATAAAGGAATTAGATAACATTTTGGTAAAAAAAATGGGTTAATAAATTCAAACGATACTCATTGCTTCACCTAAGCGAAACTCGTTTTCACCACAGACACCGAACAGAAAAATGGATTTAGGTTATCAGAATCCTTTTTATCTCAAGCAAGCTCAGCATAAACAAAAAAACATAAAATCATAAATCAAACAAGAAACAAAAATATAATAAAATAACAACAAAAAAACAAAAAAAAAAAAAAAACAAAGACATAAAAACAAAATAAAAACAAAAAAACACTATATATCAAAAACAAAATAAAACAAAAAAGAAACAAAATAAAATAAAAAAAAAAAATACTAATATTAAAAACAAAGAAAGAGAATTTCAACAACGTCAATAAAAAATAACAACTAAAATCAAAAAAAAACCCAAAAAAACACGAGACCCAACCAGTGCCACCACCGCACCCATCCCGCCACCACAACCCTAACCCCTCCCCCCCGTCCCCCACCCCACCCCCACCACCCCACCCCTCCCACCCCAAGCACCTCTCCTCCTCCACCCTTCCCCCGACCCCTACCCACCCTCGCCGCCCCGCCCTCACCCCCCCCAACCCCCCGCCATCCCCAGCCCCCCCCCCCCACCCCCCCCCCCCTCAACCGCCACACACAGCCCAACCATCCCTCCCCCCCCCACCCCCCCCTCCCCCCCACCCACTCACCCCCCCCCCACCGCCCCCCTCACCCCCCCCCCACACACCCCACCCCACCACCCCCACCCCCTCCTCCCCCCCCCCCCCCTCCCTCCTCCACCCCCATCCCACCCGCTCAACCACCCCCCGCCCACACGCCGTCAACCCCCTCCCCCCCCCCAGCCCAGCCCCCCCCCCCCCCACCACCACCCCCCCACCCCACCCCCCCCACCCCCCAGCCCAACCCCCCGTCCCTCCCCCCCCCCTTCCCCTTCCCCCCCCCTTACCCCAAACTCCCAAATCCTCAACACCATAGCCCGCCCCCCCCCCCTCCCCCTCCCCCCCCCACCCGCCAGGCCCCCCACCCCCGCCCCCCCCCCCCCCCCGCCTCTCCCCCCCCCCCTCACCCCTACCCGCCTCGCCCCCCCCTTGCCCCCCCCCCCCCCACCCTCCTATCTCCCCCCCTTCCTCCCCCTCCCCACCCACCACCCCCCGTCGCCCCCCCCACCCTCCCTCCCTCCCCACACCTACCCCTGTCACCCACCCCCGCACCCCCGTCCGCCTCCCCTCCCACCTCCGCCCTTAGTCCCCACCCCCCGCCCACCTCCTCCACACCCTCCACCCCCCCCACTCTCCACCCCTCCCCCCCCACCCCACGCCCCCCCCCCCCCCCTACCCCCCCCACCAAGCCCCACCATCCCCCCTCCCCTCACACTCCCCCCCACCCCCCTCCACCCACCCCCCCCTAAACCACCCAGCCCCCACGCGAACCCCGCACCACCCTCCCCCCCATACCCTCCACCATCACTCCTCCCCCCCCACCCCCACCACCACCACCACCACCACCCCCACCCCACCCTCCCCCAACCACACTCCCCCCGCCCCACCACCACACCCCCCCCACGAACCTGCGCACCCACGCTCCGCCTGCCCCTCCCCCCTACCTCCAACCCCCCCCCCCCCTACCTCCCCCCCCTCCACCCCCCGACCCAGCCCCCCCCCTTCCCCTACCCACAGCCCCCTTCCCCACCCTCCCACCCCCTCCTCCTTACAACTCGTCCCCACCCCACCCCTCGCCCCCCCTCCACCTCCCCACCTCCACACCCCCCCCCCCACCCCCCCTCCACTCGACCGTACCCCCCACCCTCCCTATCCCCACCCACCCCCCCCCACCCCCACCCCCCACCGCCCACCGCCCCCCTCCCCCCCCCTCACCCCCCCCACCCCCCCCCCCCGCCCCCCTTCACCCCACCCCCCCTCCCCCCCCCCCCCCACTCCTCCCCCCCCCCCCCCCCCCCCTGCCCCCCCCCCGCTCTGCTCCCCCCCCCTCTACCCCCCAGCCCCTTCCCTCCCCCCCCACCCTGCCCCCCGCCCCGCTACCCACCACATCCACCTTTCGCCCCAGCTGATCCCCTCCTACCTTCCCCCCCCCTCCCACTCCCCTGACCCTCCACACCCCCTCCCCTTCCCCCCCCCCCACCCCCCACCCCCCCCCCCCCCTCCCCACCCATCCCCCTCCCCACCCACTACGGCCTCTCCCAATTCGGCCACCCCCCCACCCCCCACCCCCGCCCCGCACCCCCCACCCCCCCCCCCTTGGCCCACCCCTCACCCACCCTCCTTAACCCCCCCTACCCCCCCCCCACTCCCCTCTGCCTCCCACCCCCCCCCCCCCCCCAACCCCACGCCACCCCCCCCCCCCACCCCCCACCCCCACCGCCACCCCCGCCTCACAGCCAACCCCCCCCCCTCACCCCCCCCCAACCCCCCCCCCCCATCCCACCCATACTCACCCCCTCCCCCCCTCCCCCCCACATCAACTCCCCCCCCCCCCCCCACCTCTCCAGACCCCCCCCCCTCGCTCCACCCACCCCCCCCCCCTCCCCCCCCCCAACGCCCCGCCTACCCCCCCCTCCTCCCCCCCACCCCTCCCCCCCCGCCCCTCCCCCCCCCACTCCTCCCACCCCTCCCCCTCCAACCCCCCCCCCCCTCCCCCCCCCCCCCCCCCCCCTACCCTCCACACCTCGTCGCACCGACCTTCCCGCCCTCCCCCACCCCCCTCCCCCACCCTCCCCCCAAACCCCCCCCTCCCCCTTTAGGGGACACCTCGCTTCCACCTTCGCTCCCCTCACCTCCCCCCCTCCTCCCCATGCCCCCCCCACCCAACCAACACGCCTTCTCCCCCCTCTCGCCTCCCCCTCCCTTCCCAATCCCCCCCGGCCCACCCAGTCTCACTCCCTCCCCCCACCCCCCCTCTCGCACACCCCCCCACCCACCCCCCCTCCCACCACCGCCCCCCCCACCACACCGGCCCGCCTCTCCACCCCCCCTCGCCCCCCCCCCTCCCCCCCCACAACCCTCCCCCCGCCAGCACTTCCCACCCCCCCCCCCCCTCCCCCCTCCCCCCCCCTCCCCCACCCCCCCGCCCCCCCACCCACATATCCCCCCCCCCCCCACCCCCCTCCCCCCCAACCACTCCCCTCCCCCACCCAACTCCCCGTATCCTCCCTCTCCACCCAAGACCACCCCCAACCACCATCCCCCTTCCCCTCCCTCCCCCCCTGCCCCCCCCCCCCCCAGCCCCCCCGCCCCCCCCCCCCGCCATCTCCCTCCAGCCCCCACCCCCTCCCCAATCCAACCGCACCCCCCCCCCCCCTCCACCCCTCCCTCCCCCCCCCCCCGCTCCCACTCCCCCTACTACCCCCAACAAACAACCACCACCTACCCCCGCCCCCCCCCACCCCCCCCCCCCCAACACCCCCCCACCATTCCCCCCCCCCCCCCACCTACTCCCTCCCCCCCCCCCTCGCCCCCCACCTCCCCACCCCTAACCCCCCCCTCTCCCCCCCGCCCCTCACTCCCCCCCCTCTACCCCACCCGCCCTCCGCCCAACCCTCCCTCCCACCCCCCCCCGCACCCCCCCCTGCCCCCCACCCCCCCCCCCACACCCCCCCAGCCTCTTCCCCCCCCATCGGCCTCCTGCCCCTACCCCACCACCTCCGACCTCTCCCCGCCCCCGCCCCCACTCCCCCCACCTTCCCCCCCTCCCTCTCTATCCACCCCCCCCCCCCCCCCCCCCCCCTCCACACCCCCCCCCACCCCCCCCCCCTCATCATCCCACCTCCCCCCCCCTCCCCAATGACCCAGGTTTAGATACCTCCCCCCCCTCACCGCCCCCCCCCTCCCCACACCTCCCCTCGCCCCCCCGTAGCCACCCCCCACCCACCCCCGCCCCAAACACACAACCCCACCTACCCCCCCTGACCACACCCCCCCCCCCCACCCACCACCCCCCGCCCTCCCCCCCCCATCCTCCCCACACCCCCTCCCTTACCCCCCCCCAACCCCCCCCCCCACCACCACCCGATCCCTAAGCCCTCCCACCCCCCCCCCCCCCTCCCCCCCTCCCCCCGCCGCTACCCTCAACCCTCCCCCCCCCCGCCCCCCCTCCCTCCCCCACCTCCATCCACCCCCCCTCGCCCTACCCCACCCCCCCACCCCCTCCACCCGCCTCCCCCACCCCCCCTACCCCTATCCCCACCCCATCCCACCCCTCCCCCACCCCCTCCCCACCCACCCCCGCCCCGATACCTAGCCCCCCCCCCTCCCGCCCTCACCCCCCGCCCCTCCTCCTCTGCCACCCACATCCCACCACCTCCGGCCCCCCACCCCATCGCCACCCCCCCCCCCCCCCCGACTCCCACCCAGCCACCCCCACCACACCACACCCCCCCCGACGCCGCCCCACTCCCCCACCCCCCCCGTACCCTGTCCACC
The DNA here is from genome assembly GCA_026074375.1 of Tanacetum coccineum. NCBI lineage: Eukaryota > Viridiplantae > Streptophyta > Magnoliopsida > Asterales > Asteraceae > Tanacetum > Tanacetum coccineum. The sequence continues at coordinate 10,862 of BQNB010088313.1, read as the reverse complement.
TGTAGGATAGGCATAGCCCCCCTACCCCAACAGGCACACCACACTCCCCGACACGCCACCCCAACCCGCCCACCCCCACACCTCCCCTCCAAGCTCATCACACCCCCCACACCCACCCAACCCCCCGCCCCCCCTTCTCCCCCCTCCTCTCCGAATCCCCCCCCCGCCCCCCCCACCCCCCACACCCCAGCACCCCCCTAATGCCACCCTTCTCACCCGGCCTACCGCTCACCCCCCACCCCCTCCCCATCCCCCAGCTGCCCTCATCCCCTCCCCCCCCATCCCCCCGCCCCCCCACACCTCCGCCAAGACCCCCCCTCCCACACCCCCTACTCGCCCACCTCCCCCCCCCCCCCCCTACCACCCCCTCTCCCCTCCCCCCCTCCACCCCCACCCCCCCGCCACCCCGACCCCTCTCCTCTCCCCCCCTCTCTCCGCCCCCACCCTCGCTCACCCACTTCTCCGCCCCGCCTCGCCCACCCCCCCCATCTCCTGCACCCACCCCCCACCCCCCACCCCCTCCAGGTGCCCCTCCCTCTCCCCCCCGCCCCCCCCCCCTCCCCCCCCCGCACCCCCCAACCCACCCTCCCCCCCTCGACCCCACCCTTCCAACCCCACCCGCCCCCCCCCCCCCCCCGCCCCACACCCCCCCACCCCCCCCAACGTCCCCGCCACACCCCTCCCCTCCCCCCCCCCCCCCCCCCCCCCCCCCCCCATCGCCCACCCCCCGCCTCCTCCTGCCCCTTACCCCTCCGTTCCCTCCCCACCCCCCTCCCCCCCCATCCCCTTCCCCCCCCCACCCACCCCGCCCCTCCTCCTCCCGCCTCCCACCCCCCCACCCCTCTACACCCCCCCCTCCGCCCTCGCCATTCCCCGCCCCCCCCCCCCCCCCCCCATACCACCCGCCTATTCCCACTCTCCCCAGCCCCACCACCCCCCACCCCCCCCGGCCCTCCCGACCCCCCCCCCTACCCTGCCTTACCCCCTACCGCCTCTCCCCCAACCTCCCGCCCCCCCCACACCAGATCACCAGCACACGACTCTCCCACCCCCGCCTCACCATCTCCACCCTTTTGCGCCCCCAATCACCCCCCCTCCCCTCTTCCCCCCCCCCCGCCCCCCTACTCACCCCCCTCCCACCCCCCCCCCCCCTCCCACTCCCATTCCCACCCCCCCCTCTCCCCTCTCAGCCCACCCCCCATCCCCCTAACCCATCCTCCACCCCACCACTCCCCCCCGCGCCCCTCCCCACACACCCCCGCCTCACCCCCCCCCCTCCCCCCCACCCACCTCACCACCCCCACCCTCCCGCCTACCAACCCCCCCCCACCCACCCTTGCCCCCCCCACCCTTCCCCACCCCCCCTCCCCCCCACTCTCACGCCCCCACCCCTCCCCCGCCCCCGCCCCCCCCCACCTATCTCCAACCCCTCCCCAGACACCCCCTCCCCCTCCCCGCCCCCCTGGCCTCCCCCTATCCCCTCCCCACCCCTCCCCAATCCCTCGCCCCTTCCCCCCTCCCACCCCACACCCCCCCCCTCACTCCCCCCCCCGCCCCTCCTCTCCCCCCAATCCCACCCCTCCCCCTCCCCCCCCTTCGCCTCACTCCCCTACCCTCCCCCCGCCGTCGCCCCCCCCCCCCCCAACCCCGCCCCCACCACTGCGCCCCCCACGCCAACCACTCAACCACACACACCTCCCCCCCCCACACTCCCCCACCCCTCGACCCCCCCCCCCCCCCCCCCCCCTCCCCCACCCCCCCCCCCCTCACCCCCCACCCCCACCGCAACCACCCCCCACCCCCCCCTCTCCCCCTCCCCCCCCACACCGCCCCCACCGCACCCACCCCCCCTTCGGACCCCCCCCTCCGCCTCCTCCCACCCCCCCCCCTCCGCCCCACCCCCGATCCCTCGCCCTCCACCGCCGCCCCGCCCCCCCCCCTCCCCTGCCCCCTGCCCTCACCACACACCGCCCCCCTCCCCCCCACCCCAACCCCTCCGCGCCACCTCCTGCCACGCCCCCCCCCTCCCACCACCCCCCCCCCCGTAGCCCCCCCCCCGTCCTACCCCCCCCCCCCCCACCCCCCCCCGCCCCCCCCCTATCCACCCCCGCCCCGCCCCGGCCACAACCACCGCCTACCTCCCCCCCACCCCCGTCCCCCCCCCCCCCCATGCCTCCCCCGCCCCCCCCAAGCTCCTCCCCACCTCTCCCCCCCCACCCCCCCCCATCGACCCCCCCTCCCCCTCCCCCTCCACCCCCTCTCTCCCCTCCCCCCACTCACCCCCCGTCACACCCCCGCCCCCCGCCCCCACCCCCACTACCCCCCCTCCGTCCTCACTCCCCCCCTCCCGCCCGCCCCCCCTCTCTCCCCGCACCGCCTACCCAACCTCCACGCACCTCACCCCTCCCGCCTGCCCCCCACCCATGCATAGCCCCCCCACCTGCCCCCCACCTCCGTTCACCTCCTACCCCCCCCGGCCCCCAAGCCCCACCACCCCCACCACGCTCCTCCTTCCAAGCAACCTATAGCCTCCCCCCACCGCCCCCTCCTTCCGTCCCCCCCCCTCACCCCCCCCCGTTACCCCCGCCGCCCCCCAACCCACCCCCGCACCCTCCCTCCCAATGCACGTACCGCGCCCACCTTACACTCTGCTGCCCCCCTCTAGCCCCCACCCGCCAGTCCCCTCACCCGCCCCCAAAACCGCCCCCCCTCCCCACCACCACACATCCCCACCCCCCCACGCTCCCCCCCCGCCACCCTCCCCCACCTCCCCCCTCCACACCGCCCGCCCCCCCCCCCCCAAACCGCTCACCCCACACCACCCCTCCCCATCGCTCTCCGCCCCCTCCACCCACCCCCCCACCCCCCCCTCCCACTCGACCCCCCCCCCACCCCCCCCCCCCCCACCACCGCCCCCTACCCCCCACCCACCCACCCCACCCCTCCCCCCTGCACCCACCCGCCCCCCGTCCCCCCTCCCCCACCGCCAACCACCCCCACCCCCCCCGCACTCCCACCCCAACCCCATCCTCCACCCACCCCCCCGCCCCCCCACCCACCCACCCCCCTCCCCCCTCTCCCAACGCCCCCAACCCCCACCCAATCTGTATCCCCACGCCCGCCCATCGACACGCCGCCCCCTCACCCAGCCCCCCACTACCCCATCCTCCTTACCCCCGCCCCCCCCCACCGGCGCGTTATAGTCTAATGGCCCCGATTACTCAAAGACCCGAATAGCACCTCCTCTGTGTAATTCCGAGCGATGGCAAAGTGTTACTTGAAAAGCATGATCCTCCTGTTGTGCATGATTCGGAAGAGACACTGCAGCTTGCTCAAGAGAGTCGCCAAAAAATGAAACAATTGAACAAAGAAATAAAACCGGCAAACTATACAAAGATTAATCATCTTTCGGGGGTTTTTGTTTCTCAAACGGCCAAGTCACAAGAAGAGGTGTACCTTGTAAATACTTCCAAAATGGCCACTGTTTCAAAATCGATTTCCATACCAAATGAAGAATTTTTGGATGACACTACTCTAAGTGTTGCACGAAAATTTCTAAATGAGGTAAAAAGCACCATTGTGACTCTTCAACGTGTTGTCAAACATAGAATGACTTTAGATACACACAATTGGTCGTCCAGTGCTCATCAAGAGATTCACAAAATTTTAAAAGAAGAAATTTTTCCTATCATCAACCAAGTGGATACTAGACTTCAAAATTTTGAAATACAATTTTTGAAAGAAGCAGCCAAATTTGTTCGAGACTTTAAATCTCTTGCAAAAGAAGCTGATGAATCTCTTGCTAAGCACAAGACATTGGAATTGGAAATTGAGCGTCTCTTGAGAGCAGTTGTCAGTCAAGACATTATGTCTATTGTGCAAAATCCATCGGTTGTAGATTCATCAAATCTCCAAACTGAGCTTGACCGTACGAAAGAACGACTTGAAAATTGTATCATTAAAAAGGAGAATGAATATGCTAAACTTTGGAATGATTGGTACAAAAAGTGTGAAGAATGCAAATATGACAAAATTTCGTACGATAAAGCTTATAATGACATGCAACAAAAGATCGAACGGTTGCAAGCTCAGTTGGGAGATCAAAAGGGTAAAAGTAAGGATACTCCATGTGTATCAAATACCCTTGATCCTTTGTCTCAGAAACTAGAAAATGAGAATGTAGAATTAGAGTTTCAGGTTCGAAATTATGAAAAAGAAATTGCTCATCTTAAGACAACATACAAAAACCTGTTTGACTCTATCAAAGTGACACGGACTCAAACCAAAGCTATAATTGACTCTTTGCAAGATAAACTACATGACACAATCTATGAAAATGCTAAGTTGAGAGCTCAGTTGTTTGATAAGGTTTCTGATCAAAAGGACACCAACAAAGGTACGAGTGCGAATACTAAGTTTGCAAAGCAATCAATCTTGGGAAAACCACCTTCTTCTTCTAGACCCAAACTGTATGCTGTAACTCATCTACCTAACTCTACGGCTTTTCCCAAGGTTGGTGAGACGAATGCTTTGTCAAAACCAGTCACTTCAAACTCGGTTCCTTCCTCTCGAGAATCAACTGTTGTGAACAATGAAAGAGTGATTGCTCCAGGAATCTTTAGGATCAATCCTTTTAAAGCTACTAGGGTAGACAACTTTGTGCCTAACAAACATGTAAAAACAAGCGTTAGGACAAAACCAATCATTGTTTCACAACCTCATGTCATCACTAAGAACGATGTAAATTCCAAAACAAATGGTTTCTCTCCTAAAGACAGTAGAAGCACTACTAGGACCAGAAGACCAAAGCCTTGGAACAATTCTAAGAGTGATAAGGTCCCTTTTAAGTCTAATAGTGGTTGCCTCTCGAATAAGTTAGAGAAAATAGAAGAAAACCATAGGAGTTTACAGTCTTCTCACTATCCGAACCATACGTCATCTGAATGTAATAACATTAAGCTTGCTATTCGAAATGAAAAATCTGAGGTTATTTGTGCTACATGTAAGCAATGTCTAATTACCGCTAATCATGATGATTGTGTGCTTCAGTATGTGAATGGCATGAAATCTAGAAAGAAAAACCAAAGTGCTAATGTTTCAAAAAGTGCAAATCAAAAGAAACATAAGGCTCAGGTCTGGAAACCAAAGAATGTAGGGTCCAAGATTGGTGGGCTGTCGACCTATAGTCCTGAGTAAACCTAGATCTTGCCGGGTGGGTATGCCATGGTCACCACTAGAAGAATTTTTGGGAGGCGGTGGGGGGGGGGGGGGGGGGGGGAAAGGGGGGGGAAAAGGATGAATGATCGACTAGGGGGCGGGGTAGGGGTGGGGGAAGTCTGAGGAGTGCATTCTGACTGGCGCTAAGAAGGTGATATGCATGTACTTCAACCTCAAAAACCGATCAGAAAACGTTTCCAAGTACAACTTTCTCCATGATCAGGATTGTCAATAATTGGTTTTGATACCTGCTAATTCCATTGCATTCGAGATAAACCTGAAAGACAAAAGAAGATCAAGGAGACAATGAAAGTGACACTTGATGAGTTTTCAGCAATGGTTTGTTATTAAAGACAGATGATCAACCCGATCTTGGCAAATGAAGAGGGGGAAGGAAAATGTTTTACGCTGTCAATGCGTTTATCCTTAACAACGAAAAGAGAAAATCTTTTTGGTCTTGAGCCTACAATTCGAAACATTCAATGTTTTGTTAGCTCAAGTCAATGGCATTTTAATCAAATGTCAATTCAAACCGTTCCTCAAAGAAAAAGGAGTGTGACGCACACACAAGTTGCCGGGATACCGTTAAAAAGAAGAGAAATTTTTCGTTGTTTGCACTTCGAGGAATGGCGGAATAAATCCATAACGTTTCGAATGGAGAGTTATGGAAAGTCCGTATTCGGTCAATTGTTCGACGAATAATCAAATGGATAAAATCAAGTTGTTTCAAAGTCCCTTCCGATGTTACTACTGCTAGATGCAATTTCAATGAAACGTCAACAACAACAAGATTCATCTGCTGAGTAGGGGGGGGGGGGGGGGGGGGGGGGGGCTGTCCAATGCTCTAGCAACAACTAACTCCTCCTACCGCTGATGGAAAACCTTCGACTTGTAAATATTTTTTACTTTCCTCTTTATTTTTTGATTTATAAATATGTTTGAAAAAGTAAATACAAAATATAAACCAGAAAAAAAATACAAAAATATAAACCTACTAAAAAAACAAAATACAAAATCAGCAAATTTTTCCAAAAAATACAAAAATAACTTCTTCGACACGTCCCTCTCGACAAGCGATAACATTTGCGCACCTAGAAATCTAAATTAATATTTAACACGGTGAATAAATGAAGTTCGAGCGATGAGTTTTAAATGCTTTCAAACATGTCCCGATTCACTTTTTCCTCTACGAACTTCCTAAGTATAATGTCAGCTTAGGACTCGGTCTCCAAAGAAAGGAAAATTTTCATTTATGTACATTTATCCTAACCAACGGGAAACTCTATATCTTCTCGGTTCTTGATAAAAGTCAGAATAAACATTCAAAGTTTTAAAATGCTCCAAGAGAAGTTCTAAGAAAAATGATGGTAAATAAGATATATCTCACATATTTTCCCTGTTGAGCACAATGTTTCAAGATATCTCAAAAGGAAAATCTCAAATTCCTTTCAAAATTGTATGCTCCCAACAAACTCCCACTCAAGTTTTCCAATCTATTTTCTATAATTGAGGGGAGAGTAAAAATAATATGGATTCACAACATTCTTCTGCATGCACTTCCTGTTCCCTCACCCAGACTCTTTTTAGGCTACATGTGAATTTCGGACATTAATTGTTTTTTTAATTCACTAATTGTCAAAAATTGTAAACACATATGCAAATTTTTGAGGGGAAAGTGTTAAAATGTGATCAATACGGATTAATAAGTTACGAATTCTTCATCTACAAGTGCGTTCCATAACCCGCATGTGCTTAAAACTCTTTTCATAAATATGGTTGCATATGTGTAGGGGGAAGCTTTTTGGTAACTCTGAAACACTCAATGTGTCTTAAAAATGGATTTCTTAGGACAACCTGTTTGAATTGATTTTTCCAAATCAATGGGTTATTTTTTTATGGATTCTTCATGGCAATTATCTCAAAGAAACCCGACCAACCTGTTTTATTTTCTCAAGGAGTTATAAGGCGGTTAAGGTTAGGTATATTCGTTTCATGATCCAGCCAGAACCGGAGGGATCTACCTAGGAACACTCCATTAGATAGAGTAGAAGTCCTAGGTATGATTGAAAAAAAGGAAAAAGTGAGAATAATGGAAAGTGGCCCGACTGAAGGATGGAGCAAGTGCTGGAATAAACCCTAACAAGGTACTAGTCCATGAAGTCTCCGAAGCCTGAAGGGTTTGAAGAATGAAAATGAATTATAATGATAAAGGGTGAAAAAAGAAAGAAGCCCTCCATACAATCTTTAGGCAGAAACCGGTCAATGCATAATCTATCATAATCCACAAAGATGATTATGATAATTGAAGACAAGTCATCAATGAACCCATGGGATGCAATGCCCATCCCTCCTTTAGCCACTCCGGAATCTCCTCAAAGATATCTGTTTCATTCCTTCACGGAGATCAACACATTTCACTAATCGGCTTTCCTCATTCCGAGATCGTTTGATATTGAAAAGGTGGCAGTACCGCTCCAGCCTCCGATTTTACCAAATAACAAAATGTCCCTTTATAAGTCTTAAAGAGCCAACGAGATTCCCATCAAAAAAAATCTCACTAAGGACACAAAATTTATCCAATTTATACAAAAATGTAAGTACATCATTATAACCAACATTTGGTAACATTGAAATCCTACGCATTAATCCTTGTGATAATTGCCAGAACATCAGAGTGAATACCTTTAGTATTGTCAACCGTGAAATTGGAAAACTCCTTCTTGAGCCAACCATCAAAAAGCTCTTTGGTAGGTGACTTTGCTAGATTCTACATGTTAATATAATCAGATAATTGGCGATAATGTATATTATTGTGCATAATATGTTTATATGCCTTGATTTTAGGTCCTTCATGGTGCAGTATACAAATTGGATGACATCTCCTAAGATCCCAAAGACTTCAGAATATTTGTGAACAAAATATTTCATCCAAATGTTGATGAGCTGTGAGTTAATCATATTACACGTTCAAAAGCTAATTTAGCATTATTTTGTCATCTATATCGGAACACCTGATATGCCCATGTTGCTCATTTTTCAGGTATGGTTCTGTTTATTTGGATGTCATAAACCAAGCCTGCAGTCCCATGTTCGGTAATTGTGTTAATCATATAAGATAGAAGTTACCGTTGCTGCATTTGCTTGACCAACATTTATCAACATTGCACGACCCTGAGAGGTTGCATTTTTTAAGTAAGTATAATAAGTTAGATTGATTTTAAAATTAAAAGAGAGTCGTACAGATAACATGTCGTTTTTATTTTTCTAAAGTACGTTTGTAATACACAACAGGCGCATCTACAACCACGTGTTTACATCTCTGATAGATAATAAATTGGGATTCTCATGTATGCATTACAAATATACTTATGATGATCTTTCAAAATGTTTGACATGATCTTACCTTCTGGATGCAGGTCACGGAGGATCAGAAATTGTTTATGGAAAATGTAATGCACCTAATTAGAGATGCGGGGATAAAACGTATGCGGAATGATCTTGCTGATGCACGGATAAATTACTATCAAGCAGTGGATAATGGTAGCCTTATTGGTTCCCCAGTTGTATATATACCAGCATTCCCTCTTCAATGACGATCCTATGCTACCGATGAAGACTAAACGTTGATCGAGGTTAGTTTATCCTCGATAAAAACTTCTGCTTTTTTCTTTTTTCCTATGGTTGTTGATCGAATACCTAAAAACACCATCAAGATGACATTTGACTCACATGAACATCTTCCTCATTTTGGGTACGAGAGACGGTGGAAAAAGCTTTCTGGGAGAGAGTCAATGCTTCTATCCAATAAGATAAGTATGGCTAGCTTCTATCCAACAAGGTTGCATGAGTACTATGATGATACTGCTCTCCCAAAGTTGGTTAGTTTTTCTGCCTTAATGATGGACTATATCATGTTTTTGTTACTGTAGACTGATATGATAGACAACAATGCTCAGAAACGGGGCAAAAGAGAGATTCTCCCACCAAAACCGATTGGTAGTGATGGAGATAGGTTCCGGAAAAAAAGAAAGCAAGCAGTGCATTGGGAATTTGAGGAGCAAACGACATTTAGTTCTCGCACACGGTGGGAGAAGACAACGGTTACTGCAAAACCGATTGGTAGTGATGGAGATAGGTTCCGAAAAAAAGAAAGCAAGCAGTGCATTGGGAATTTGAGGAGCAAACGACATTCAGTTCTCTCGCACACGGTGGGAGAAGACAACGGTATGGATTTGGTACATGGTAACATTGAGGGTGCACATCTGATGATTATTACCATTTTTACTCCAATATCTAAGAATTTTAAAATGGTAATAAATATTACATTTATGTGGCAGAGCGTACCTATTGTTCTTGCAAAGAAAGAAGCAGTAATATTTTTATTTGTTGTGGCAGAGCGCTAGCACATATTGTTTTTGCAAAGAAAGAAGCAGACACGCATCAGTTGCACATGTTTGCTGAGACTACCACCAATTCAAGATTCGCATGTAAGTAAAAATGGTAATAAATATTAGCTTTAAAATTCTTAGATATTGGAGTTAGATGATTTTTTTTGTACTACTTTTCCACGTAAACAGATTATTACAGTTGTGAACGAGGGTGGCTTGACAGCTTGACAGAGGTTATAATATCTTTCTTACGGTTAGTTCTGTGCAAAAAGAAATTGTAATATTTGTACATATTAGTGTTTTGTTCTTGCATCAGTTAGTCCATTTTGCGTCATCAGTCGTGGGTGCTAAAAAATCGATTGGTGGCGGTGTTACTGCTACTAATGTTGGAGTTGTCTGTGTCGAGTACTGAATGAAGAGTCTGATTCGCGATTTCAGGTGCATGTTTTGTTTTGATATCTCCTAAGCTGCTTTCTTTTTGGTAACTTGATTATACCCTCTGGGTTTTCCTTGGTATTACTTCTCTATTGAGTAAAAAATCTCAAGTACACCCAAAGCAATATCCTCATCAATCTCATTGATGTTTGTGGAAACCCAAGGTGATAGTTTACTTGCACATATGTCTAATATACAGTCACGTAACCCCATATAGTCAGAATCTGTGGACTTCCCTTCAAAACAATATTCATATGCCTGTTTTAGTAAGTAAAGGGAGTTTAGCATTTGACCGGAATGTTCCCCATAATAGGTCTCGGCTAACAAATCAAGTACTAATTATTCTGCAAACTATATTAATTTTAGAACTTGCTTCCTGATGATGCCTACTAATGGTGTCCAAGATCTATTTTTACACATGGATTGATCGACAGTGTGCTTTGTTATGCAGGCTAACTTCTGGCTTGGCGAGGATATATATCGAATGAAGGGGCTTCTATCTATCGACTGAATGGACAGGTAATTATTTTATTTTGCATCTAAATATAACACACTATTAAGTACATAAACTTGGTTTTCTGGGGACTATTTTTTACTTAAGTCTTCCACAAACACCATTGGTATACTTTTTATTCACTTAGTTTTTTTCTTTTAAGTGATATTTTTTTCCAGCAAGCTTACACTTTAATGAGTACATGACATATTTCAAGGCTCACCAAATCGGCCGTGGAACCCTGATGAACCAAGAATAAACAAGATTGTGTTTATAGGAAAGAATCTTGATGCCAAAGAACTAGAAAGGGGCTTTAAGACATGTATCTG